>CAUDMG010004100.1:2875000-2902500 GCA_958450375.1 Homarus gammarus
GTGAAGTACTGTACAGGGAATATAATTTGTTGAACTAACTAATCCTCTGAGACAGATTAATAATATCATACTAAATATCACTGTTAAAGCGCATAACAACATCGAGAAATACGTAGGAACATCTATAATATTTGTTCTTGTTTTATGCAATATGGAGGAGAGGTGTGTACAGTACCGTAGAGAAACACAGTTATGGAGTTTACTTCACTCAATACATCACAAATGACAAGAGTTGTTTTTCAAATAGGAATTTTCGGCATCAACTCCCAAAAGCCTTAAAACGCAACGAACTCTTCTGTAATATCAGGTTTTTTTCTGTATGACTTGCTATAACATCATGAAGGTATGTATATATATATAGTAAAATTAACTCTACTTCATTTAACCTTCCTTTTTATCCTAACTTAACCCAAATTAGGTTTTATAACGTGAAGTTAATGATGATTCTATCCATTGATTATTTAAGTTTATTAACATGATGACCACAATAGAAATACCAGTTCAAAATTCAGAAAAAATTGACAGTAATTTATTGCATGCAGTCACCGTCTCATTCAATGTAGCTTTTGAGAGTTAATAAAAGCCAAATTATATTGTTCGGTTTACGTGTTGAGTTAATACATCTGTGGGGAGGGGGGCATCAAACACTGGCCGCCTCACACCGCGCTAGTCATGGCTAAAGGCTTCCTCTCTCGGTGATTGACGCGGGCGATATCCGTGTTATGTGTAGCCTGGGAGAAGACCGACTAAGATGTTACAGTAACTCCACGAACACTGAACCTTTGTCCTGTCATATTGTTTCGTCTTCTTTGAACTACCATGATTCTTTTTACAACACAGATTCGTTTTATACACAAGAATAAATAGAAACACGAAAACTCAGGTTATACAAACTGGGGTGAATCGAACATCAAAGACTCCAAAACACTCAAAAAATCCAAACTTTCGCTGACTGCAGTACCCCGAGGCAGGAGCCAAACAGCGTCAAGCAAAACACGTAAAATTGTATTTACATGTGTGTGTGTGTGTGTGTGTGTGTGTGTGTGTGTGTGTGTGTGTGTGTGTGTGTGTGTGTGTGTGTGTGTGTGTGTGTGTGTTAAGTAGGAATTTATCCAATTAATCCATGTATCAATTTCTACTTCAACTGATTAATTGAGGAAAACTTTCTACCACATTTCATTCCACTGAACCCCCACACTCACTCCCCAGGATGTTCATCACATCCTCACCTGACAGTGACCAACAGCTTGTCATTTACCACTCATTCGTCTTATAATTAATTCATAGTCAACACTGTTCTAATATATTTTCTTAATTACCTAAAACGATCAGAAGCTGTAACATTGAAATCTGATAATTTTAGAGAAACTTATGTTAATCCCTTCCCTCTAGCCAACACAAAGCTCCCTTGACAGATTCATCATCGTCAGTCAACCCAGACACTATACAAAGTTTTTGATCTGTCGTGTTTAAAGTCTCATTACAAATATTCGCTACGGGGTTATTATACTCCTCTTGTCTACTTTTGTTAAGGGAAAAAATCAACTATTGTAAGGCAACATTTGTCATGTATTAAACAAAAATTTAAATCATTTAGTCACATTTAGAATATAGAAAATTTACACCTGAAGATCACAAGTTAAAGGAAGTAAATCAAGTGTCAGAATTAAGAAAAAATTAATTCAATTTACCTGAAGAATAATTAGAAAACTGGAGAAAAAGACAAATAAAACAAGAACAAAACAAATATACGACATGCAAACACAACGACAATAATTGAAAGAATAAAGTCAACATTTCACTCCCACACTCTCCGTCACTCTTGTGTGTCTGGCCATCCATCTCGTGAAGCAGATGGTGTGTGACTCCCAACAAGATCACCGAACAGTTCAATAATCAATAGTATCCCTTTCACTGTTTAGGCTTTAGGGAGACATAGTCTTGTCTCTACGTCATAAGAGGGACACCTTGAACCTGTTTTTAGACAGTGCTGACATAGTGACAGATGAGGTGTACCTTTATGATGACTTGTTTAGTAAAAAAATATAAACTTTGTGTGTGTGTGTGTGTGTGTGTGTGTGTGTGTGTGTGTGTGTGTGTGTGTGTTACAATATATAGGTATAATTGCCTAATATCGATAACATTTATGAATTTCATTTGGAAACTTCTGACTGGCCACAGACGATCATATGGACTTTATTGGCAACAGAGTGGTGGAGGCGACAAGTAATGATAAATATATGTATTGAGTTAATATTCTGTTGGGGATGTGGGTCAATGGTAGAGCTCTCGTATGTGTGGGAGAGGCGCGGGGTTCTATACCTTATGCTGATCGTACCGTGACATAGACGTTGGCACCATTCAGATCCGTACGAGAGGTACAGGGATCGTTACCCCGCATCCCTGTTTTGAATATTTTTCCTCTCGTTCATTAAGTAACATCCCGTAATGGTAGTCACTGCGGCTCTGGCAGTCGAATGTCTGTAAAACTAAAAAAGCATTACGGATATTAGACTTTCGACTACAGACAGGCAGGTAACTCATAATACAGACAGAGAGACAGACACACCCACTCACCCAACCGTCCTGGGTCCGAGGGTGATAAAAAGACCGAGTCTGATATCTAGCTTGTAGCAACTACTGATAATTCGCTTAGGCTTTTTTTTCTCAATATGATTCAATGAACTTCTACTAGACTAATGACAACCTTTCATCTGCCTCACTAGCGTCGCGTCCTACATGATAAATTCACATCATCTACAGCAGCTTCTCAAAATTATCCTAACAAAACTCTCTAAGTGTCCTAAATTTATACATAAATGCAGTTTATTATAATTATCCTGAATCAAAATTACGTGATGTAGCATTTTCTGGAGTAAGTCCTTGATCCCAGACTACTTGTTGGGCCACATGACACGACTTCACTTGTCTGATGACCTGTGCCATGACCTTAAGCGCTAGCATAGTTCTTCACAGTCATTTCACACTTTATACTCTAACACCTTTTCCAGCTTCTTGACGACACCCTGTTCTGAACGGGACCTTTGGAGGAGTAGAAAAGGAGGAAGGGGAAGAGGAGGAGGAAGAAGAAAAGGAGGAGGAGGATGAAGAGGAGGAAGAAAAGGAGGAGGAGGAGGAAGAAGAAAAGGAGGAGGGAAAAGAGGAGGAGGGAAAAGAGGAGGAGGAGTGTAGTGATGGGGTGTCAGACCACAGCTTACATCTCAGAAACAGTCCAGACCTGGCCCGACATTAGGGGGGTCAAATGTAAGGGTACCCCTCGCGGCTGCTCAAGGGTGTTACAAATCAATCATCTCCCCTTCCTCATGTCACACGGCCCCAACAAACATGTAAGAGACACACAGTCAGAAGGAGCCACCTGCCGACCCTCCCCCAATTTACACAATAACCTACAGTACATCTCAGACAAGGTCCAGACCTGACCTCACATTAGCCAGGTCAAACGTAAAGGGACCCCTCGCAGCCCAAGTCAAGGGGCCACAAATCAACCAGAGCCTCCCATGTCACACGGCCCCACCAACGATGTTAACAGGCAAGCATTCATCAGAAGATTCCTCCAATATATACAACAACTTTAGTCTCAGAAAAAGTCCAGACCTGACCCTACATTAGCGAGTTCAAACCTAAGGAGACCCTTCGCCACCCCCCCCCCCCCCCTCGATCAGCTCAACCTGACGGCTCGTCTCCCAATATATAGGACGTCGTAGCCCTACCTCAGAGAGAGTGTCTTGTAACCAAGAAGGGCCAGCAACAACGCCCCAGTCCCGCTCGAGAGAAGTCAGACAGAGAGGGCCGGAGGCAAGTCGCCTCCGGTCAAGCCGCCTCCGGTCGGGAGCTAGTTACCATCGACTCCGGTGCCCAGCCAAGCAGTCTCCCATAGAAACAACCCAGGACCACCTGCTAGGCCTTCCCCAGGTCACGTGAGTTTTTGTCAGAGCTTTCCATGGGATGAGTTACTTACGTGGGAGGTGTATTCATTTCATGTTCGTGTCCGAGAATCAGTGTCTAGTAACATAATATGATGTCCTAGTAACGTAAATGTAATGTCCTAGTAACTTCCATCGAAGGTGTTATTAAAGTGTCCATGTCATTGTCGTAATTAATAAACAGTTGTAACGAAGCGGTGTTTGAGAAGTCGTCCTTAAGAACGTAATAGAAGTGTGTTGACGTATAAGTTAGGATAAGTGCATTGACAGAAAATAACTAACACGGCCACACCTACCAAAATCTCTTCCTCTCTTTACATTTCTCTTACTATCAATATTCTACCTATATGTAATCTTCTTAATGTGATTTTGTCTCATTATAGGAGGAAGAGGAGGAAGAAAGGGAGGAGGAGGAGGAGGAAGAAAAGGAGGAGGAGGGAAAAGAGGATGATGGGGAAGAAGAGGAGGAGGAGGAAGAGGAGGAGGAGGAAGAGGAGGAGGAGGAGGAAGAAAAGGAGGAAGAAGTTTTGCTGTCTTATGATAAAAATCTCCTCTTATCCTTTTTCTAATAACAAGCATTTCAACCACGCAGTAAAATACATTAGTTTGGTGAAACAGAAGATGTCCTGCTGCTTATTAACTGAATCAGTGTAGAAATGTGTTCATGAGATTTGGTGATGCAGCTTCCGTCACCTTTCCTTCTTCTTGGATCTTCCACATCTGAGACCTTCCCTCAGTCATCTCTAAAATTACCGAAATTATCAAAAGAAATGTGTATCTATCGTCGTGAAAGTCATAAACCCTGACACAAGGAATGGGTTACATCCGGGTTATTCCACGGTACATCAACTTTCTTTTCTCACTCAAACTTCAACTCTGCACTCGATAAGTTTGGGATATCTTTTATTCTTTGGCAAATCTTTTACTCGGTAAGCTAGACATCTCAAAGGCATTCAAAAAAGTTTCTGAACATTTTATTTTTATTTTTGACAGTTTTCGTCTTGTGATGCGTTGCCTTAAACCATTTCGTAAACGCTGGGGAAAGATTACACTTAAATCATTGCAGAGCATCACGCACACATCCTTGCCTTGTCTTTCATTTTATACGAATTATTGAACTTAGAGTATACGGGGGTCCGTAGTCAATAATAATACCTGTACCACGGTGCACAACCTTGCCTTCCAAAATATATAAAAAAAAATGATAAAAAATGAAGGGAATAGAAACCAGTTATATCTCACTTTTAAATAAACAAAACCCCCAAATCACTCCCCTGGTGGTAGTAGTCGTAACTAACTTCATCAACAGTCGGAAGGATTGCTATATAATTCGGCTAAACTTGCTTGTCTGAAATATTTCTTCCACCGGGTAATTTTTTTATAAGAAAGAATAATGTGCTGCCATTTTGTTGATTTTGTGACTTTTTCATAAGCAACAAAACACCACTACAGGTGCTGAGGTAAGCCCGTAGGTGGTGGAGGCGACAAGTAATGTTAAATATATGTATTGAGTTAATATACTGTTGAGGATGTGGGTCAATGGTAGAGCTCTTGTATGTGTGGGGGAGGCGCGGGGTTCTATACCTTATGTCAAGCATGGGCAACCTTTCCTCAGGCATGGGCCGCATTACGATTTACAGTAGTTATTTTTTTGCGGGCCAACCCAGCGAAATTTATATCCTACCTAACCCAAAACAGGGACGGATCCCGGAATCTCAAAAGGGGGGTTCCATAAAGTTGTGGGTGGGGGAACATGGCAAGCACAGAGAGCCCACCCAAATGGGGGGTTCCAGACCCCTAGGACTCCCCCTGGATCCGCCCCTGCAAAAGTAATGTTAATATTGCATTAGCACGGACAGTGAAACAGTTTATCATCACGTCCACCTAACGATATTTTCAGTTTGCAATCACAGCCTTTTTTTCAATTATAAAACAAATTCACCATAATTTTTTTAGTAAAATTTAATTTTTTCTGGCAATCAACAGACGAGTGAAGTAATCTGTGAATACGTCGATTTTTCCGACAGTTAAAGCATTTTTCTTGTTTATAAGACACACCCTCCAGAATAATGCCAATGTTAATCTTGGTGAATGAGAACTACACTGAAACAACCTATAGGCGCATCTAAATTAATTTACAATATATATATTTATATAGTAGGTAGTAGGTAGTAGGCAGCTATCAAACAGGGAGGTACTACCGCCTGGGAAGATATTGGAAGCATAATGTGTTGTCTAATGGTAGACCCTGCTGCCATATGGCATCACGAAAATTGTGACCAAGTCCCAGGTTGCTGATCTGACTTTCTGCCTCATTTACACACAATTGCAGGGTCTCAATTGTTTCTCTCACTATTGACAACACAACATAAAATATCATTTTTCATTATTGATATTTATATTTTTTGTTTTTGTATTTATTTATGGCTCTTTATTATTACAGGGGGTGTTGTTATTATTATTGTTATTGTTATTATTATTATTATTATTATTATTATTATTATTATTATTATTATTATTATTATTTTATTTTTTTTAGTATAATTGTTATTTATTTTTAAATATTTGTATTAATTTTATGAATTTTATTATTATTATTATTATTATTATTATTATTATTATTATTATTATTATTATTATTATTACTTTCTTTTATTATAATTGTTATTTATTAAATAAATTTTTATTAATTTTATTGCTATTATTATTATTATCATCATCATCATCATAATTATTATTATTATTATTATTTTATTATATTATATTTTCGCCCCCCAGGCCTTGATGGGGGTCATTAAAAATGACCTGTGCCCGGGTGGGCTAATGCCCGTGTAAAAAAAAAAAAAAAAAAAAAACCTGGTTGCATCTATTTGAATCCCGGGCCACATTAAACAGAATTTTTCAATCTATTCGCGGGCTGCACAAAGACATGGTTTGGGCCGCGGGTTGCCCATTCCTGCCTTACGCTGATCGTACCTGATCATACCGCGACATAGACCTTGGCACCATTCAGATCCGGACTAGAGGTACAGGGATCGTTACCTCGCATCCCTGTTTTGAATATTTTTTTCTCTCGTTGACTTTCACATCCCGTAATGGTAGTCACTACGGCTCTGTCAGCTTATAGTAGTGAGTTTCATTCTCCACACACACACACACACACACACACACACACACACACACACACACACCGTCATTACACTTTGTAAAACTAAGACGAGCAGGTATAGAAATTGCTGTTAAATTCTCTGAAAACGGAACGTACATTTTTATATGTCTTTTGGGTTTTAAGAAAAGAGTAAAGCTTACTACTATTAGTATGGCCAACTGGACTGATAATGGAGCTAATGTGTTTATGAGCCAGTAATGTGTTTATGAGCCAGTATACAGTATGTGAGGCGCTGTCTACTATACTGTGGCTGGCGGCTGGAACAATGACTCGCGTAAGCCCCGAGCTGTGAGTGGAGGAATCGCTCTAGGTAGATTCTCAGTGTTTATCCTCTTACTATAATAATGTGTTGCCAGGGCTAATGTCTACACGCTCACGAGAAGCGATGGTTCACGATAGGATTATCTCCCGGCCATAAAGGAATGAGCCCAAGAACCTGATGTATGTGTTCAAGTGTGTGTTTATCAGTGGTCCTTCTATCTTCTCAGGGAATGTTAGTACGATCCTCAAGACATTAAAAACTTACGTCTAAATAAGGTACTTAATTATTCAGTCAATTTCTCAGAAGGTCAAGAATTTTCAGAGAGACGAAACCAAGAGAGGAAATTTGGTATCAACAATAAATGTCTGTCTACTGTTGATGAAGTGAACTGACCCACAACACGAGTATTCAGCCAGAATTCTGCAGACAGATATTGCATTAAAACAACAGTAACGATATTGCAGAGCCTTTTGGGAGCTGCGGGTCCCTTGATAAGCATCGATTAAATATATTTAACTGAAAAAGTTATTAAATTACTTACTTGTGTAGATTAGAAAAACTTACACCATCTTAACAAAATATTCATTGAAATGCCAGAAGGTTTTCACTTATTTTTTTTATTAGGTTATTACTGACACTATTTATACTACTATACAAAGCTTCTATAATTAATACTCCTGATATTACCACTATTGGCAATTTTTTTACTACTAATGTAACTTTTACTACTACCACCATTCCTACTATATAGTGGCCTCCAGCCTCCCCCAATAGCCACACCTTCGCCACCATTTAATTACCTTAATACTAAATATCCTTATACATTTGTAGCTATCCTATCTGTGTTAAATTAGTTGAGCCGCAGATCTATGCGGCATTCAGTGACTGTAGCCTCATAGTCGATATCTGCAGCAGTTGTCGGAATTGGGGCAGAAGCTCTCGTTCCCCTGAGGCAGAGCAAAGCCGACCGAAGGAGAGAGAAAGACAGTCGACATCTCATCCAGGCTGTAACGAAACTTCTGGGCTGCTGCTTCTGTTCGGAGATCACCTCCGCGAGTCTGGCGTAGAAACATCTTGCACTTGGTCCCATCCCACCAGAGGTTGTGAACACTAGAGGAGTGAAGCAGCCTTGATCAACGTTTTGGATTCTCTCCCCATATGCCCTTATCTTGTCGTTCTCGTTCCTCCTATGTGCAGCATCGAGAGCTAGGTTACGGTGACATGCGGCCATGGGATAAAAAATCCTGATGTCGAAGAAAGCTCGCTGTCCTCGCGCCAAGAATCCTCGAGCACTGACGTCAACACGGGCTTCGTTAGATGTGTTTGAAGTCGTATGTTGGAAGATCTCACCATCCAATGGAAGGAGGGTCGGTTCTACCATGACATCCCGGCAGATTTCCTTCAACATATTTGCTGTAAGGTCCCTTACTTCGTCATGCCTCATGCATATGAAGCCCCCTTTCTTGCACACCATGGCGTGATCGCCGTCATAGGAAGAGCCACACACGCATTGGGAGGGCAAACCTTCTACTGGCCGACCGTACCTTAGAGCAATGGCATCTGTAAATTCTTGTTTGTTAAGACTGAAACCATTTGCCCTTATCGGTAACGTAGTTAACCAGTTCGAGGCGCCCACCTCCTGGGCTATAGCTACTTTTTTTTTCAAATTTTCTGGAACCTGCAGCAACAGTTGCTGCAACTTATCATTTTGGCAGTGCTGTCGATCTGTCGTAATGGACCTACGAATCTACTACTACTACTACTAATACTACAACAACTACTATTACTACTATTACCACAATCATATTACCAGCACTCTACTACAGCCATACTATCACTACCTATGCTACTTATACAACTATAACTACCACCACCACTACTACCACCACCACCACCACCACTACTACAGCTACCACTATGAACATTATCAATTCTACTTATTTACTCTACCACCACCACAATTATACTAATGATACAAGTTTCCAGCAACAACCATATTCTAAACATCATATAATAGTTCCTGGCTGACATAAATAGTTTCAGGTCAGGTCAGGTCAGGTCAGCATCAGGGTGGTTAATCTTAAGGTTGAAATATCCTAGGGTGCCTAATCTTCATATGATCTAAAGAAAAAAATTCCCCCTCTACAAAGTTAAAATCGTTCTTTACGTTTTCTAAATCTACGAATGCAAGTAAAGTAGTTAATTCCCTCACGTATCTCAAGAAAGCTGACCCAGGCATTTACACAACAGGGTAACCAGGAATAAGTACTAAGAGATTGAGACACTCGGTATAATTGTAGGAGAAGTTGATGCAGCATTAAAGTAGATCTTCTGCAGGAGTTAGTGGTGGGTCATGCTGCGTGAATAAATGGTGAAGGAGGGAGAATGAGGGAGGGAGAGTAAATGTTGGTGAAAGAGAAGAGATGATGAGTAAGGGAGGGAGAAGGAGTGAGGGAGGAAGGAAGAATGTTAGTGAAAGAGAAGAGATGATGAGTGAATGAGAATGAACGAGTGAATTTATTATATACTTTAATTGATTCCATTGAGTTATTTATAATTTTTTCTACAACATGAAGCATATATCCCAGAGGCAGAGTCACGCCAATAACTGTTATTGATTGATTATCACACCGAGTCATTTCTCCAGATAACACCCACGTAAAATATCTTCCCTTCTCCTAATCCTCAATCACAGTCCATAATGCCAGTCTCTATAGGAATAACCATCAAAACACGTGTGTAATTTAAGTAATTTAAGTGATTTAAAAACGCCTAACCTAACCTATCCTAAACTAACCTAACCTAATTATAGTAGATCACAACTATATGTGATTTAAGTACTCGTAAGAATGTCACTATAATAATTCTTATATAACAGTGAGTCATATACAATTAAAGGCATTACAAGAGTTATATAAAAGTAAGGCTGAGCTAAGGGTAGATATAATTAGAGTCAATTATAGAACTGCTTACGAGAGAGATGGTTAGAGCTGAGTTGGTTAAAGATAAAATTAGACCACAGTCCATAAAGGCCCCCCTACCTACCTTGGGTGAGGAAAATCTAAGGAACATTAATATCATAAACGATGTAAATATGTTTCTATTCTGATAATTACTACATAGTGATGACATAATATCGTGTAAGACGCAAACACTTTTTGTATTCAAGATTTGATTTTAATATATAAGCTGACAGTCAAATTCCTTAATCACGCCTCCCGCTGAGTCAGTACAGAGCGTGAAGAGCTCCACCCTACATGCGCACATCTTAAATAATAAATAATTTCGCTAATTCAACGTTATTCTCCATTAAGAAATCACCTAAATTAAGACGAACACTTTAAACAGTGTTCATATAAGCTAAGATACGAAGAAAATATGTCTTAGTAATAATTAGATTTGGAGATTCTGGCCCAGGTGTGTCGCAGGCAACAGGTATGTTTACTAATCACTAACATTTTAACTATCATAAGAGTTATAATTATGTCGAAGGTTAACGTGAGATAATTATTTAACTTCCATATAGATTAATTTCACACAATGGTGTTTACAAAGTTTAATTGCACCTATCCTGATCAACTTTACCTATTTGTTAATTACCTTCATTAGTATTATGAACCTGAATGCAAATTATTGGGACCGCCTTCTGCTGACGTCACACTGGTCGAGAGGGCTGTCAGAGTTAGTCTTTACAACTTTTATCACGAAAACTCCATCCCACATAGTTATATTTTTTTAAGTTTCTAATAATTTTACAAGTTTGACGAAAAAATGAGATTGTTTTTAACCTTTAACTACAAGTAAGAGCTCTTCTATCTTTTAACATGTACAGTCAGAAACCATAATTACTGGCCCACTCAGGTCGAGCGGTAGCTGAGACCAGGGGGTCCTTACTGGTAGGCGGCTCACAGTGTCAACACACACACACACACACACACACACGAACACACCAGTCGTCACCCGTGTGAGATATCACACGGGTCTCTTGAATAGTACACTGAGACACACTGACACGAATCTCACGTGACACAATCCCACTGACAGATCTCCTCTACACATAACTTCACCGGACACAACTGTATGGTAGAAATAAATCCCAACTCACAAATCATAACCTGACAACGAAGCCTACTGTACGTGAAAGAACGTTCATTGTTCAAAAAATACCAAGTGACCATTTTTCGTTATAATAAAAATCCCATTGGGCGATTTTTTCATTGGGTAAAATCCTACTGTATGACCAAAATAATGATAATTACAAGATACTGGTAATTAAGTGAAAGGTCATCACCCATCATATGAGTCAAAACAGTGTAGATGGTCACCGATTTCAACATTTACTTAAAAAAAAAAGAAACGTCCCACACAACATCGGCATTGAACTCCAGACCAGCTGGTCTGTGGTGGTCAACCCGGCAGTGTAGTCGCGACGCCTCTACCATATAAACTTTATAAGGTATTTATCTATTACAGCTTAACTTCTATGAACAGACAATATTTATTCAGCGTGTGTGAACACGGAAACGTCGATTTTTTTTTCCTTTTTGCGTTCATTATTATCGAACGGACGGATGGATACACAAACGGACGCACAGACGGATGCAAGGACGAATGAACGCACAGACAGATCGCCCACACATGCGGCGGGGAAAAACAACCACATCCGCCATCTCGCGCACAAGTACAGTACATTCCTGCCAAGTTTCAACAGAATTGAATTTAAAACAGAAGACTTGTCGAGCTAACAAGACTTACGACTTACACAGGCACGCAAGCAGGGCTGGGCGGGGCGGGGCGGGGCGGGGCAGGCAAACGGACAGAGAAACAGACAGATAGGCACGGAAGATGGCAGAAATGACAGACATCAAGATGACGCTGGGCTCATTCTTGTCACAGTCTCGTGTTGACAGACAGACAGACAGAGTCATTTCACCATCTCTCAACGGATCAACCAGTACTGTATGTCTGTGTCCGCGTGTCTGTGTGTCAGCGTTGCTATATGTTAATAGTGCCACTGTCATTATTTCATGTGTCAGATGTGTCATGTTTGTGATCTCTCTCTCTCTCTCTCTCTCACACACACACACACACAAACACACATACACACACACACACACACACACACACACACACACACACACACACACTATGTAACTAACCTTATATAATGGTGAAAGAAGAAATATATGTTCCCACCTGTAAAATATCCAAAGTGAATACCGAAAAAGTAAACTACATATAATTAATTAATCTCGTACTGATATTTAACACAAGACCAACAATGAATCATTACCTAAACTCTGACTCGTATCGTCTACAGTAATTGGCATCATAACATAACTGTGAGGAACCCGGAGACATCACCTTACAGTACTTCATGGTAGAGAAATTCTATATTGACTTTCTCGATACGTTGGTAATAATACATTGAACCATTAAAAATATTCTTAATGCATTATGAGAGAATTGTTTGATTAGAATTTGTTAATAACAGAATGTAAATTAGTTTCAAATATATTATACGAGTAAGAAACATCGGACAACTAGTACAAATGGGACTCATATTTACATAATATATAACGAGAAGAAAATATCCATCACTCCTAGTTGTGAATTCCCAAAAAATTACTTTAGAATAATATATGTTTACCAAATAACTTTCACGGTATGAATAATAATTAATTCCCCCCTCTTGCTGTTGGCAGGATTAAGCTAGCATGTCTATAATTAATGCAATTTAATTCTAACCTAAAAACCTCTCCTTTGACACACATTATATTTGCAGCGTAATATTCACTTGGATTGAATTTTGCCTCCAGTGTACCTCACCCCCTCAAGCCAGCCTCAGAAGATAACATTCTTGTAGTACTGACAACCTGGATCCTTGTGAACGTGTGTTACGTGAGACCATTGGGGGGCTGGAGCTGCTACTACTACTACTATTAAATGAATCTCAATCCTCCCAGGGCCCCAGTCGTCCTAACCTAGCAGTCTGTTCTAAAACACAGTCCAAATGAGCCCCATTCACAAGGGTTAGGTTAGGTTAGGTTAGGTTAGGTTAGGTTACGTTAGGTTAGGTTACGTTAGGTTACGTTATGTTAGGTTAGGTTTTGAGCCTTTTAAAACACGGTCCATACATATACTCTTCCCTCCACCCAAACATTGTAACTTAAAATATTCATTGACTGACGGATATCAGTTTAGGCATCAAAATACTCAATCAAGTTTTTACCACACGATGGCAACTCCCGACAGCAAACAATAATTAGTACATAAGAGAAGACGATGAAACTAAATGATTGGTGACTTCGAGGTGATTTGATCCCCACCCTCTCCAAACCCATAACCACACCCACACATATAACCACCACACCCACACACCCACACACATAACCATACCAAAACTCATAACTATACCCACACATATAACCACACCCACACACATAACCGCACCCAAACCCATAACCACACCCACACACATAACCGCACCCAAACCCATAACCACACCCACACACATAAACCCACCCAAACCCATAACCACACACATAACCACACCCAAACCCATAACCACACCCACACACATAACCGCACCCAAACCCATAACCAAACCCAAACCCATAACCACACCCAAACCCATAACCACACCCACACACATAACCACACCCAAACCCATAACCACACCCACACACATAAACACACCCAAACCCATAACCACAGTGTGATTAGTCTAGTAAATTTTGTTGTTACTTTTCTGTTCTTGTGTAAACGCTTCTGAAAAATTTTTTTTCTGTTGATGAAACTCTGTGTCTGTGTGAGTCTTTATCGACTATATAGTTAAGAGGACTCATACTAGAAAAGACCCAGTTTGTACTAAAATCATTTTCATTTTAGAGTCTTACTTCTCTTTGTAGGTTAACCCCTCACTATAGAGTTGAGTTGATCTGTAAGGGGAAGCAGGAAGACACTTTTGTATATGTTGAAGATAATCCACAGGAAGACAGGGAAGAGATATTCAGTGGTGTCCTTCAATCCATACTTTTACATTTTGGTCCTTTTTAAGTTATATGGCAGTGAAAGGAGTCATAACAGAGGTTTAAAGGGGTCATAACAGAGGTTTAAAGGGGTCATAACAGAGGTTTAAAGGAGTCGCTATAGAGTTTTGGAAACACCTGTGTTTATAAGTGAGTACAGGTGGCACTTACAGTACGCCCATGGACCGAAATATTGTCATGCCATTTTAAATAAGGACAGGAATTCGGCTGTGTTGGGGAAACATAAGTCCCTCCCAGCACAGCAAAATATTTAAAGGTCTTGAAGTTCAGGGATTAAAAGTGGAAAGACACACACACACACTGAGGACAGGTGACGGTGACGGTGACGGCGAGGCAGTAACAGGAAGAGGAACAACACACGTGGCGGTAAACACTCAGCTGTTTAAGACTACTGAACAAACTCTGAAACTTAACAGAACAACAACAGCGACGAAGATCAAAGCGAGACTCCACGAGGTTGACACTGGCTCTCAGTTGTTTCTCAACAGGCGAGGTAAAGAAAATAAAGTTGTTTTTTCTTCTGATAACATATATATACGTAAGAATATTTCAGTTAAAAGATGCCTAATTATTACCAGCTGCCAGGCACGAACATAATGAATCTTTCGTCTTGATAGAGTAATATTTACGCAAGTCGCTACACAAAGGAGACAAATTACTGGAAAATTGTTTCCACATATTCTTATAACAAGCCAAGCCAACATCGAGGTAGTTGTACACCCTTAACCAAGACCAGCAACTGCTCTACTCAAGACTCATCTTGAATATTTCCATTTCATATTTAATCTTATAAGGCTCACGTCTCTGCTACCTGGATTAGGGTAACTGAGTACAGTGAGCCTGAGCTCCAGATATTAACACTGGATCATATATGAGCGTTTTATCCTTCGTCGGGGTGTGGTGATCCTACATTACAGTGCATTATACTGACGTTATTTCTATAAGGACAAACAGGTTTATTATTTAACTTGTATCTGCAGTATGCCATCCTAGTAAATTTCACTCCCAGATTTTAAGATTTGCGACTTCATCCTTTTGTCTCTAACCTGTATAAGCCTGACACAGTCCCCTGCTCTGCTGGATAACTTCGTTACTTCCGACTTATCAACTTTCAGGTTAATTCCGTTTCTCTCCACTACATCATTCTATCTCTCTCTCTCTCTCATACGGTATCATTTCCTTTGAAGCGAGTGCAACATCATCTACATAGCCAAGAGTTACATCCCTGTCATCAATTAAACCTTGTAACTCTCTAACATTAGTTCTTAAGTATTTTTTAAAATCCTTTAATACGTCTCCACGATGGACGGGGGGAGATCAGAATATAACGTTCTCCCTATTAGTCAGTTACTCGGGAGAGGCATTACACGCAGGCAATAACAGGATATCAACACTCGTCTGTTTGAGGCTGACCAACAAGCGCCGACGCTAAGGTTAAGGACAATGACTACATATAACGCCACGTCCAATATTTCCTGTTCATCCCTCTTGCTCGGAGCAGCCATTGGTGTAATAACTGCCTCTATTAATAAGTTTCCCCAAAATTTACTTGTAATTTCTTCACTCATAAACCTGGGGGACTCAGGATTGGATCCCAGTGTAGATCCAACAGGGGGCCCTAAGGGGAGGACCTCAGTTGGGGTTCCCAGAAGGGGACCTCAGCTGGGGCTCCCAGAGGGGACCTAAGTTGGGGCTCCCAGAGGGGGGCTCAGTTGGGGTTCCCAGAAGGGAACCTTAGCTGGAGCTCCCAGAGGGGACCTCAGCTGGGGCTCCTAGAGGGGAACCTCAGCTGGGGTTCCCAGAGGGGACCTCAGCTGGGGCTCCCAGAGGGGACCTCAGTTGGGGCTCCCAGAGGGGGTCCTACTTGTATGATCCCAGTGGAGGGTGAAGGGTAGAGAAGGCTGGAGCAAAATTTCTCTTAGACGATCAATTATTGAGACACTCGGTGAAGGTGGTCATTGAGCAGCCATAAGGAAGCTAAACATAAAGTAAATATATTCAGTATATTCATAAGAGAATCTTGGCGGTGGACCAGTGGCCATCAGCAAACAACAGGTGGTCGCTGGTCTACACGCCACACAGTACCGCCTTATACACACTGAACACTGACTCCTTGTTATCACAGATGTAACTGCTGAACTAAGATGTTTAATATAATATTAACCAAAACTACAAAACAAATATCAAAAAGTACATGATTTTGTTTTTTTACGGGGTCGTGTTGGTGAGACATAATACAGTACGTCAACACAATAGCACAAGAGAATAAATAACTAGTCGATCGAGTGTAACTTCTGACTGGGTAATATGACCCCTAACCTAACGTCGATTCTTCTTCCAGAATATACCTATAAAAACTAAGTATGATCGTATGGCCGGCAGCGATGGTAGATACGTCAGGCAGGGGTGCGCAGCTGAGGTCCATCGAAAAGTTAGAGAAGGTAGTAGCGTCAGTCGGGCTTCGTGACTAGAGAGGAAGTGTGTAGTGTCCTCCCGCGCCGTGGTACATGAGACCCTGGCGTACAATATTCCTGTAGCCTCCTGAAGCCACTGCGGCGTCGTGAACTAATATAATATATTTTTCGAGAATCTAATACATATCACTGTAAGATCTCGTATCATAATGTTTAGAATAACGTAAAAAAAAAAAGACTTTAGATTACGATTTACAACTGTGCGTCTTAAGGTAACCAAACTGTGTTAGTAGGACTGGTTGCTTGTAGTTCCGCCTCACGCTGTAACTGTAATAAAACTTGGACTTTCTTTAGCGAACTTTGAAAGGTGTTCCATTATTCCTACTCAAATGTTATTATTTGGGGTTATTCTTCTGAAGGTGGACTTAACGATTGGTAAGTACTATTGTGTATGTGTTTCTCTCTCTCTCTCTCTCTCTCTCTCTCTCTCTCTCTCTCTCTCTCTCTCTCTCGTTCCATGTACTCCCTCAAAAGAAGAAAAGAATATGAGTGCCAGGACAAACTATGCATATCCTTCAAGTTGTTACAAATACTGCGGCTTTTCGTAGGAATTTTTTTTACAACTATATGAGAATTGTTCAGAATTTTATTTAAGACAATTTGAAGTTTCTGGATTTTTTTTAAGATTAGATTTTTTTCTTTTACAAATATAAAAAAAATTTCGTGGGGGGGGGGGGGGGGGGGTTATAAATATGCGGATGATTTTGAAGTCTATTTCCTTCTTTTTTTCAAATTATACGTCTATGGCTAATGTTTGAGACTTACTTCAACGCTTCTTATTTGAGTAATGAGGAAAATCTTGGCTTACTGCGTCAGAATACTTCAATGTCTCAATCGCGTGGTGTCATGGCTATAATTAAACGCTTGTGGGTAAGCTTATTGGGTTTACAGACGTCAGATCCTATTTTGTGAGCCTTAAGCAAGTGACAAGTGTAATCCTACTCACTCCTGCGAAGGGGGGCCCCTGGTTCGATCCCTTAGTCGGAGTGGTGAACGGGTGCCTTCACTGGACCTTGCACACCCAGAGGTAAATAAACACACAATTGGCTTGGATTGTCAATGGTGTAGTAATCCTTCGGTGGACTATGGGAATGGAGTAACAACCCACTACCTGATATATATTGAGACTACTGAAATTAGCACCTGTCTTGACGCGTCATTTAGTTAACGAGAAATTCAGTAATAGTAAAAAAAAACACGAGACGAATCATAGGATCGGAACCTAACCTAACCTAAAGTAAGATTAGGGTAGGCTCTTACTGGTAGTTTATTTTAATTGGTTTCATCTATAAGGATTATTTTCACCGTCTTATATAACTTTTTTTTGGGGGGGGGGTGGGGGGGTGGATTAAATTTTGTTTGATTAAGTAGCTAAGTTATATTACATTATGTTTGGATGAAATATACGGAGTTTAGTCTTCTTCGTCTCGACTCTATGTTATTATTTATTTTTATTTTATGATGATGATGATGGTGATGATGATGATATGTCAGAGATATGTCAGAGATATTAGTTACCTTTTCAACAACACCTTCTTGTTTAACCTAATCTACTCATTCCTACTAAACTCTTCTCAATTTATTCCCACATTATCAAGATTTTTTCCTTATACTCTACAACATTTTTTTCCACGTATAAAGAAGCTTCCAATGATCTGTCCTTTTTGTAATTCCCTCTGTGTCCGATTGCTGCTACCACCTCCACGCATCTTTATTAATGTCAACCAAAATATTTATAAGACTTTGTATCTTCCATCTCTCCCTCACATAACTTTCATTTACTATTTCCATTACTGTTGTCTTTGTAATATTCAATGGTAGTTATTTCTTTATCTTAGTATTGGTGATGGTTTGATATATATATATAAACTCTTCTTTAATCTCAAAGTCTTCGTGTCTCTTATTTAGTGACTTATTCTCTCGTGTTCTTCTATAATTCTTCCTTCGTCTTATGTCTAATTTCGTCTAATATTTGTACGATAACTATACAGTATAATGAACATTGGTATAGTACCTGAGTATAATTATTTTAATGGTATAATCAATGAAACGGTGAATACAATGCAACATAACACTACATCATAACGTAACAACACGACACAACATAACATAACACATAAATACATACATACATACATACATACCTCTTCTCTATGACACATATTACGTCCATCATACATACATACACACAATACATCCATGGCCTGGTGCGTTATGCTGACCCCACGTTATATGCCGTTCATAATACTATTCTAAGGTGCTCCAGTATTTAGGTTCTTTAAGTAACGTTCATAATCTTAGTTCATATACTATTTACTATATAATTTATGAGATATTTTTATTTTTGGTGCATTTTCATGTATAAAATGTATATACTGATCTAAAATTTGCACACGAGGACTGATAGTGTTTTGCTCCAGGGTAACAAGAGACACGGGGTTCTACATACAGAAAGGTAATAGTGGGCTTAGTGTAACAACTGTGTGTCCTACCATGGTGTACTTTCTCAGTGATTATTTATACTAATACACTACAATTTTCCTAGTGGTCTTATACTTATCCTCACTAAACACTTTACATAGACAGTGTTTTTCTTACATATTAAACTTTATGTAGACACGAGACACTTGTAGGTAAATGTTATTCTCTCTCCACCTTATAATTGTTAGACACATGTATGACACCTTCTGACACATAGCTGTCGTCCCAAATGTGTCCCAGTCCCACTTGACCCCAAATATGTATCGTGATTCATTTAAGAAGAGAAAAAGACTCCCGATTTTAAATGCATTAAATAATTTTCTCCGCCGATTTCAAATTTTGGTTAAGTAAATTAATATCTATTTCAGTAGACCAACATCCCGCTAAGGATGGTTGGCGTGAATAAGAACATAAGAAAATAAGGAGTCTGCAAAGGCTGGTTGGCCTGTGCATGGCAGCTCCTGTCGAGAGTTACTACCACTCTCCATCATCCATGAATCTATCCAGTTTCCTTTTGAAACTTTCCAGCGTTCCAGCACTTACTACATATATTCCGATTGAAAAACCTGCAACCTGACAGAAGTATTAATGAAAGACACAAAATACTTTTCTCCTAACATCCACTTGGCTATTGTTTTAGGTGCTCTTGACAGCTTGAATCATTTATACTTGTTTTATAAGATCCCCGAGGCCAGAGACATGGCTGACGAGTAAAATATTAAGCGGAGTCCTTCACGCCTTTCGTGTTTACGGTGAAATTTTTATCAACAACATTTCTCGTCAACCAGGTTATTGAAGTGTTTCTTTTTTGAGATCTTCCGTCGGTGTAGTCGTTTTCTGCCCCGAAGGCGTTACTTATCTACCCGGTACTTCCTCTTCAAAACTAAATTCTTACAAGTAGAACTTTTAAATTACAATGGTTCCTGGCACTTTTACTAGATGAGTTGGAGGTTATTAGTCCCTAGACCTAAGATTCTGAACCTTTTTTCGGCCGGTGTACAGTTGTCTCCACTCCCGCGTTTATCACTTAGTGTTGCCAATTCTCTCTCTCCCGAAGGTGTGAACCCAGAACTCTGAAGTTTGAATTCGTAGCATTATTTAGTGAGTGGGAAGGAGAGGCGAGGGGTATGTCGGGGAAGGTGTCGTCCTAGGGGGAGACAGGACACCAGGGATAAGGCGCCTCGTGTCCCCTCTCAATAATAGTAATAGTAATAGTAGTAGTAGTAGTAGTAGTAGTAGTAAGTCACTTGCAGGATATGATACATTATACTGTAAGGCCAATATACTTTTGGCTCCTCGAAATGTATCTCATGCCCCTCCGATGAGGCTTCACCTTCCCCCTTGTGGCATTTTCGAGCAGGACTTTCTGATTACCACGACGTATCTTCAGAAAAAAACGTGTAGTAGAACCTGGAGTATGATCGACACAACCTATTCTAGTCAACAGTCTTAATGAAGTCTAATTTATTCATGAGCACTGTACACCGGGCAGTCTGGTCTGGTGTCTGGTCTGGTCTGGTCTGGTCTAGTGTCTGGTCTGGTCTGGTCGTCACACATGGGGACCTTCTACACGTTATTAGAAAAGTGAATACCCGCCAGAAATAATCAGGAAGTGTCGTGTGTGTCTTGTAGAATATTACGGGAATAAGACTGAATACGCCAGGGGGGAAGGGAAGAAGGAACGGAGACGAAGAGAAAAAAGAAGGAACAGAGAGGAAAGAATGAAGAGGAACAGAGATATACAGAGAACATGGGAGGAGGAACAAGAAAAGAGAATTAAGGGAAAGATATCAGTCTTACTTCCTTCTTACTTATCACTTTTTTGTTTTTATTTCACTATGACACATTTCATTTCTCGATATAAAATGATGATTCATCAATTTTCTTGTCTCTTCTCTTATATATTTCAGTTCAAAATATTTTCCTCTTCATCCTTCGGTATCCCATTTTAGTCCATTTTTTTACCATTTCTTTTTATTCTTATTTGTCGTTATTTTTGTTTTTCTCTTTGTCTAAAACTATTTCTATCTTCTCTTTTTTTTAACATTCTGATCATCTTTCTATTCTATCTTTCATCTGGTCCACTTTTGAGTTCTTTCATTGCTGTTTTTTTTTTCTATTCATGTACTTCTTCTTCTCTTTAGTTTAATGATCATTGCTAACCTGTCATCATGTCATCATCTTTTCCTGTTTTACTTTTCTATTTTCCTCTTTCATACACGTCTTCATGAGGCCTTTTTTTTTTAAATATTATAAGTGACTCAACAAAAGTAAAGTAAAGTAATTAAACACATTACATCCAAATATAACTGATGTATCTACAGTGAACTTTAATACACAACAAAATTTTCTGCCAGTACAGTAATAATTGTTGTAAAATATGCATTGGTAGAATTGATAATACTTTAATAGCCTGTCTTTCTGTCTGTCTATCTGTCTGTATATCTGTCTGCATATCTGTCTGTCGTTCTGAGTTATGTGTGACCACCATGACTCCAAAAGGAAAGAACCTGGAGATCTGTATAACGTGGGGACCTACTATACTGAATATGATAGGGAACTTGAGAGCGCCCCTGGGAGGTAGACTTTTGAGGACCTATATGTGTGTTGAGAGCTTGCTAAGATGGTGGTGTGTGGTGTGTGTGTGTGTGTGTGTGTGTGTGTGTGTGCTCAGCTTAAACAACCAAAAAAACACTAAGAAGATTGTACTTGAAAATTATATGAACGTATATGAGTATGTTTAATTTCTACAAGTGTTGGTATCTTACAGCAGAATAAAATTACGAAAGGAAATGCTGAAAGGTTCTCGTTACTATTATTTTTTAGGGAAAGGTATTACGAGGCTTTCGACACTTACCCTTACCGCAGCTGCATATTTTACCTACCTCTCTCTCTCTCTCTCTCTCTCTCTCTCCAGTATCAGTATTGGAAGTAGTGTAAATATTAGTAAAATGGATGTGATATTTTTACTCACATCTATGTAGATAATTTCGTCACGTGATTCTCCTCCCCCACACACCATCCCTCTCCCCCTCTCCTCCCCCCCCTCATAAACTCCCCAGTGCGCCATCTGATGATTCTAAAATGAACTTATGTCTGGTGCTTCGGTGTTTTAAACTCAATTGTATCGGCTACACGCTGTGGCTGGCAATTTACAGCATTTCCAAGCCTCTGCACCAGACAGAGTTGTAGTCACTCGCTGTCTGAGAGAGTTAGGTTACTTATGGGCCGGACTGTACCTCCACGAGAACTGACATTTGGTAGGGAGGTGCGGGTGGACGAACGGTTGATCTTGCACCATCTCCCGTCCTTCCATCTGGGGGAAAATCGTGTAGATAACTCAGCTAATTTCACACATAGGAACTGTATATAGATAAAGTATAAATGAAATGGGTATTAAGTACTGAGAGACGTCTGTTCCTAGTTATTAAACTGGTTTTTTTTTATGTTATCATGAAAGTTGATCTTGCATATGGTCAATCTACATTATACACTGACTCTACTGCTGAAATATTTGAATCAACACTCACATCATACAGTCTGTTTCAATTATAAATGTTACTTAACGACAGACGATTTTATTAAGTAAGAGCAACACCTGTTCGGTAAAAGGTGTTACAACGACTCGACTGTTCATTATATTAAGAAAATGTGTTAAGAGTATAAGGTGAACAGTATAATGCAGAGGATAATCCAGGCACCTGTTCCACCATGTCTAGGATGGCTGGCACTGTACTGTGATGATGACTGGCACTGTACTGTGACGATGGCTGGCACTGTAATGTGATGGCTGGCATTGTACTGTACTGTGATGATGGCTGGTACTAGACTGTCATGATGGGTGACACTGTACTGTACTGTCATGATGGCTGGCACTGTACTGTCATGATGGTTGGCATTGTACTGTCATGATGGCTGGCACTGTACTGTACCATGATGAAAAGTTACCCTCATCTGTCATGTTGTGTCCAACATTATTGTGACCTGATCAACTCACTCGTTCAGAGGATCAGAGGACAAATTATTGACTTCTAAATTCCCACGCAGGATTATTCCCTATTTGTCGATATCACTTTATTAGCCATCCAATAAATACTCCCGTTGTCGTTCTTTTAATGGAATAATTAATACAGATATACCAAAGAGTTAATATACTTCTGTACACTTTCCCCAGAATAATAAAAATGGTTTGGAATGCGAACATGTAGCAAGACATTAGTATGATAAACATTCTTCTGGGAGTCCTATTGAAAAGCATTATTTTAGTTGTGATTTTTATTTTCATTTTACTGCATCAAAAGTTCAAAATTGACGCTTGATAAGATTTCTGAGTGGAACTTTTCGTACGACAAGAAAGTGTTTGAATGTATAGTAAATGCTAGGCATCACAAACATGTATCTGTTACTATGGGCAGCTGACACGAGACCCGAATGACTTGTTAAAAATTACGTCCCACACACACACACACACACACACACACACTTCCGAGTTTATGAAAATATACAAACATGAATTCCGTGAGTGTTTGTTGTGTGGCGTGTTTTGGCAAGACACGAGACAAAGGTATCACAGTTTCCGGCCCCGTAGGCAACCACCGCGGCGATGTCAACAAGTATTTTTCGTTTAAGTTTTGAGACCGTTTTTTCTCCTCGTCTTCCTACTCTGCTGTCAAGAATTGCTCCTGTATCGTATTCAAGATCTTTTGTACAGTTTTCATAATTTTTCCTCCTTCATTTTCCTTCCCTTTACCGCCCCTTCTTGTTAGTAGTTTCTTGTTGTGTTTTTTTTTGTTTCATTGTTCATATCTGATAATGATATTCCTCCTCTTCATCATTTCTTTATTATCCTTTATTCTTCTATTCTTCCTTATCTACTTTTCTCTCCTCATTAACTTCTCTCCTTTACTCTTCATCATTTCTTTATTATCCTTTGCTATTCATCCTCTTCTCCATGTTTCTTTGCCCTTTCATTCCTACCGTCTTTCTTCTCTCATTTCCTTCTCTTCCACTATTCTCTTTCACCGGTTCTCTTCCTCTTCTCCTTTCTGTTGGTGAGGACGCCGGGGGTGGGGGGGGGGGTGGGGGTCGGCAGCAGGTGAGGGTGTCGGGATCAGTGACTATGTAGTGAATATGTAAAGCAGGATGAGGGAGTGAGATGAGGGGAGGGTTGAAAGTGAGGATGGTGAGGGGGAAGGAGAGGGGTGAGGGGGAAGGAGAGGGGTGAGGGGGAGGGAGAGGGGTGAGGGTAAATAAAATATACATTGAGTGTTTATAAATACTCGTTATGATAAAGAGAAATAATAGCAATAAATAAAATAAAAATTATCTTCGTTGATGAAAAGTTGAAAGAGCTTGAGACTAGAGGCATTAAAATGTTTACAAAGTTTACGCTGAAAAATGTTGTGATGTTATTAAGATTACAGTAAAGGTGGGAAGTAATACTTATAAGTTATCTTAAGGGAGATGGTAAAATTAATAATAATTAGTAATAAAATATAAGAGGTTATTAAGAGTAGTAATGTTTTGTGTTTTATCAAGACTTAACCATAGACGGGAAGTAATGATAAGAACACAGTCGTAGGATAGTTCAGCATCAATGGTTAAGTAGTGTGGATGTTGATTCGTCCATAAGAAGGTTCGTGGTCAGGATGAACTAGCAAGAAATCGTTCAGAGGAGCACATGACGTGAATCATAGCCATAGTTTTTATACTCGAAGGATATACTCGTACCACCTCATACCAAGCGGTTTTTCTCTTATCAGTATTGTGACTTAAAACTTTTAGCGTCCCCCACAAGGAGAGAGAGAGAGAGAGAGAGAGAGAGAGAGAGAGAGAGAGAGAGAGAGAGAGAGAGAGAGAGAGAGAGAGAGAGCAGACGTTCCGGTAGGGTTATCGTAAATATCCGTACACTTAGGACAACCATTATGATCCTATATGCGTTCCTATACTGTGGACTTATCACTCACTCAGATATGGATGCCACTGGTAGCGTCACCCATCAGAGTGAGTAATAACCCCTCTCGCCCTTATAACTCATAGTCATCAGTCATTGATTTTTTTACGCACCCTGGATTACACCGCAGCTTTAATGGATTTCTGGCTTATTAATGAAAGTTGCCTGATTGTTACCGCCTCCACTTGCTGATGACGCGAGTGGTATATAATGAACTCCCGGTGATGACGAATGGCGCTATCACACGTACAGGGGAATATTTTGCCTCTGCTATGGGATAAAGAAACACTGGAATAAATATTAATTATCTCCAGTAGTGATGGTGTTGTTTATGTGTGTGTGTGTGTGTGATAAGTGCTAACCGAGGACAATAGATAACATTGATTGAAAAGACGTGAGAAGGCGAAAAATCCCAAATATAATAGTCGTAGAAAATGCAACTTCACAACAACCTACTTTCACAAACAGTAACAGTGTGCTGCAGTGGCTTGTCATGTGCTGTATGAGAGAGAGAGAGAGAGAGAGAGAGAGAGAGAGAGAGAGAGAGAGAGAGAGAGAGAGAGAGAGAGAGAGAGAGAGCACTGGCCTTAGCAGGGAAAGATACAATTAGGTGAACTACTTTAGGCTCAACTCTCACAAGTAAGCAGGTTGAGCTGGAGCCTCCCAGGTATGAGAGCATTACTCCAGGGATGAATCACACAGGTGAACTAGATTCCCAGATTTTTTTTAATGCCTACTTACTTCTTCTATCAATACGTGGCTTCAAAAACTGGATAGAGGCCACACCGGTGCTAAGGTTATTTCATTCCATTTAGTAAATGAATTACAGAACCATCAGAGAAAATTGAAGTCTTGAGAGTTTTTTTTTAGAGAGTAATAGTAAAAAAAATGAGTCTAAAATACTTTGAATTTTACCAGGTTACGTCAACCCCACTGGGAAAAACTCTCCAGACCCGAATTTAAGAACGTGGCAGACGTGAAGCTACAATTAGATCCAGTACAAGTGAACCTAAACGAGCGAGAAATATTCAAATGAGCGAAAGAGTGAATTAAGTTACTACTCGAGGAAAGAAGTTCATTAATTAACAGAAGGAAGGAGAAAAGACTGAGCCCTAAGGAACAACACTATTGAAGGGGAATAACGAAGAGGTTAATCCAATAACGAATACAAAAAACAAAGTGGCCAAAGAGATAGATAGAGAAGAGAAGACAAAGTTAGGCAAGAAAACCAAAATAAGAAAAGTTTGGATATGTGTCCCATCCAAAGTTTTCGAAAGATGAAGGAAGGTCTACAACATAAGATTCCCAAAACCTTACAGACGGGATGGTCGGAGATAGTAATATACGTAAGAATATCACCAATGGACCTTACTTGTGGGGAAACCATACTTAAATGTTGAGAAATGAGACTGTGGATGTCATGGTGCTTGTGTAAAAACTGAAGGACTATAATAAGATGGTTTAAAACGATAATCCTTCTACGAGTTAGGTTAGGTTAGGCTAAGTTGGGTTGGGTTGGGAGACTTATATTTCTCAGATAATGAAAAAAATAATCATTTCTAGATAAAGACGAAACAGGCGAGGAACCAGAAGCACGCTCGCCATCAACACGAAAGCCGGACGCCTTACAGGAATCCAAAGAGTCGAATACAATGTGGACTATACCCCCGAATGAAGATAGTATATCACGGTACATAGGATTAGTTCATTTTAATTAACTTTGACAACACACTATATCACTGGTTACATCACTACATACCGTACGTTCAACTCAGCTTATAAATGATGACTACCGGAGTTACCTACATGAAAAAAGTTTGGAAAATAAGAAGACTAGACTAGTATAAAGTAATTGAAGAAAGTTAGTAGTAAATAACTAAAACAATAATTAGATACTACAATACACCCACACACACACCCACACACACACACACACACACAATACAGAGTGAAATATTTACCAAACCTTTTTTCACATGCAATATTAATTCGCATCCCGAGATCAACAACATTTCAGGTGACCTAAAGTCTTACGTCATAAAATATAATTAATCTAACCAAATGTTTGGAACAGATAAAAAGATAAATTATAATGTTTCTCATTCTACTACAGGGACTCCTCTTGTGTTGTTGATCTCTCACTTACACAAAATTTTAGTGGAATT
>CAUDMG010004100.1:2907500-2950000 GCA_958450375.1 Homarus gammarus
GGGTTGTCAAAATCCTTCTTCCGTTGTGTCGTATTGTCTCACACAAAATCGTAAAGACACTTTTTGGAGTGTGTACTAATATATAATGCAGAAAATATAGAGGGGGTTTAGTCCATGCATTTTTCTTGAAGTGAAATTTCGATCGTTTTCGAGTAATATAAAACCGATACTCATTTGCATCTTACCTATTACAAGGTCTAAGTTTTTCTTCAAATGATCTCATATATAACCTATAGTATTACAGTTCTATTTATTACGATCTAAAGTTATTCGCCTCACTACACTGACAAACTAACCCATTCGTTCCTCCTTACCTCTCCAGCGTGTTTGGCAGAGCGTTTCTTTACTTTCTTTTACCTTTAAGTATAACCTGCCAGTCTCTCAAAGAAATCCAGACCATGATCTCCATTCCTTTGAGTCCCAGTTGTATCATTCAGTATCATGTCATCTATCTTCTGTACAGGTTAGGTTCCATGTATTTCAACTCCATCATTCCTCACGCTCCTCCTTTACGGAATATTAGTTACCTGTCAGTTTTATTTCTCATTAAAGGTTACGTGTTATATATATATACACCTTAACTCCAGTATGAGAATAATAAGAGAAAAATACTAGTTCATGAACCCCTTATGTACGGGTTCTCCTCTGAATAAAATCGTCTGACTTAAACGAAATAAAATATTAAAAGTGTCGTCCCCGTAGTGAAGATGTTAGAGGTAAATCAATTACAGCAGCTATTCACTGATAACTTTTTTCCCTCAACATTCAGTATTCGCCAAGGAATATTTCTACTATTGTCTTATGATCAATATACAAATATTAATGGTATACATTCGGAAGTCTGTAGTTACACGTATCACTTTCATGATAGTGTGTAAGTACTCAAGGGCTTAGTGTACTTGCAGGAAACGTGTTGATGGGTTTGATAACTTCTCATCAGTTTAAGCTACGGTGTTTGCTGGATACTATTTCTTTTTGCTTTCACTGAAAGATTTTTTCAGTAAAGTTGAATCGTTTTATGATACAATATTTTTTTAAAGTCCTTTTCTTTATAGAAAATGACTACAATCCTTTTTTTCACAAGACTACGTGTACACAAGTTTTCAGGCGTTTTACCTCACTTGTATAAAGGTGAGGGGTCCCCGTTAGTTCTTTCATTAATACACATCACGTGGGTCCGTCAAGGTAATTAAGTAAACGAGTGTTGACCAGGAAGGTTATACTGGTGCGCGGTGCTGTAGAAGCTCAGATAGTGTGCTGATCGTGAAAGCTTTACTTCGAACAACAATAAATAATTATGTATTACAAAATTAGATAACTGTACAGCTCAAGAAGTTAATCTACGAAACGTTCTTTTCTGATCTGTTAAGTCCGTCAAACATAAGCATTGTTTGCAGTTGTCGCCCATTACAAACACGCAAAAAAAGACTAGTTTTCAGGCACGTGTGTGTAGCCACTCTCCACTCCGTCATTCCATCTCTCAACCCTATTCTCGGTTTTCTCCTTCATTTTCTCCCCCTGGCTGCACCGGCTGGGGAATAAAATTTAACTAGAATTTCGCCGGGACCTCCCAGTGCTCACAGTGTCAGGGCAGAGTAAGGTAGAATGGAGGAAACTGCTGCAAGACAGACCAACCCTTCTTAGCTGCTATGGCACTATATTAGGGCTCTATATTGAGGCCAACCTTAACCCACAACAAAGGGACGCCACGAGGAGGACACTTCATGAAGGTAATTACCAGCGCCACTACAACTGAAGGACCTGGAGGAGGAGGTATCCCCTGGGAGGCTCCGGAGCAACAACGTATGACCAGGCTGTTTAATAACTCAGCCACACCACACACCCTCTCTCTACCACCACACACCTTCCCTCCACCACCACACACCCTCCCTCCACCACCACACACCCTCCCTCCACCACCACACACCTTCTCTCCACCACCACACACCCTCCCTCCACCACCACACACCTTCCCTCCACCACCACACACCCTCTCTCCACCACCACACACCCTCTCTCCACCACCACACACCTTCCCTCCATCACCACACACCTTCTATCACCACACACCTTCTCTCCACCACCACACACCTTCCCTCCACCACCACACACCTTCCCTCCACCACCACACCCTCTCTCCACCACCACACACCCTCTCTCCACCACCACACACCTTCCCTCCACCACCACACACCCTCTCTCCACCACCACACACCCTCTCTCCATGACCACACACCTTCCCTCCACCACCACACACCCTCTCTCCACCACCATACACCTTCCCTCCACCACCACACACCCTCTCTCCACCACCACACACCCTCTCTCCATCACCACACACCTTCCCTCCACCACCACACACCTTCCCTCCACCACCACACACCCTCTCTCCACCACCACACACCTTCCCTCCACCACCACACACCCTCTCTCCACCACCACACACCCTCTCTCCACCACCACACACCCTCCCTCCACCACCACACACCCTCCCTCCACCACCACACACCCTCCCTCCACCACCACACACCTTCCCTCCACCGCCACACACCTTCCCTCCACCACCACACACCTTCCCTCCACCACCACACACCTTCCCTCCACCACCACACACCCTCTCTCCACCACCACACACCTTCCCTCCACCACCACACACCCTCTCTCCACCACCACACACCCTCTCTCCACCACCACACACCCTCCCTCCACCACCACACACCCTCCCTCCACCACCACACACCTTCCCTCCACCACCACACACCTTCCCTCCACCACCACACACCTTCCCTCCACCACCACACACCCTCCCTCCACCACCACACACCTTCTCTCCACCACCACACACCTTCTCTCCACCACCACACACCCTCTCTCCACCACCACACACCTTCCCTCCACCACCACACACCCTCCCTCCACCACCACACACCCTCCCTCCACCACCACACACCTTCCCTCCACCACCACACACCCTCTCTCCACCACCACACACCTTCTCTCCACCACCACACACCTTCCCTCCACCACCACACACCCTCCCTCCACCACCACACACCCTCCCTCCACCACCACACACCTTCCCTCCACCGCCACACACCCTCCCTCCACCACCACACACCCTCCCTCCACCACCACACACCCTCTCTCCACCACCACACACTCTCCCTCCCTGGTGATACAGTTGAAGTAAATGAAATTCACACACAGTAAGATCGGCATGAAAGAAAACGAAATGTGATTGTGATTGGAATTCAAACTATTTCATTGGCGAGTTGACCATGAAAACAGTGGCAGACAAGAGTGGCGAAGAATTAGATCACCAGATGAATGCTGTACAGGTTGAATGTGTACCCTAACGTATCCTTGGTGTACCCTTGATGTACCCACACACCATATAAAACTCAAGCATACTGACTATGAACTATGTGAATAATACTCTGTTTTTATTATTAGGCTTCAACGTTGCTCCAATTCAATGTAGACATCTTGCATATACTCCCCACTGATCTGTGTTCAGTACAGCTCCTGTGTTTACCGTGATGAACTGATTGACTGAGCGTAGATCATGGCGCGGCAGGATAGATTCTTGCCAGTGTTATCAGTATAAGAAAGTTATTTATACGGAGAATTAACCATGACACCATACGGAGAAAAATAAATACAGAAACAAGAACTTAACCTTGAGATACTCTAGTATTGATTAGAAAATTGTCCGAATGTCAACTAACAAGAGGGAAGTGATGGTTGGTGTGAAGGAAAGAGATACAGGAAATTAAATAATGTGGGAAGACGTGAGATAGAAGTTTGAGAAGGAGAAATTGTTGTCATACATCAGTAAATGAACAAAAAATATCATGGGCAACAAAATAAGATTCGGTGAAGCTGTCCAGATCCAAGTAAAGGTTAGATTTGGTTGAGTTATGTTTGGTTAGGTTTGGTTAGGTTAGGTTATGGGTCTATAGTTGGGAGGGGAGGTTGTATTACTTCTCTTGGGAACAGATTGAACGATAACTAATAACCAAGACGAAGAAGAAATATTAGAAGTATAAATCATGGAAGGTTAATGAGTACAAGGTGAGAGGTGGAATGTTATCGGATCCGGGACAACAAACACACACACACACACACACACACACACATATGCTCCTGATGGTCACACAAACCACATTTACGCAACTCTCTCACTCTCTCTCTCTCTCTCTCTCTCTCTCTCTCTCTCTCTCTCTCTCTCTCTCTTCACTTGAGTTGCCTGTATTTTTATAAACCCTTTATTTATCCTTTACCTTCACGCGTCGCTGCCTCGGGACATCCTTCTGTCTCTTATTAACTTCCTACGTCCTTATCCTACGAAAGTCCTTCACACACCGCCAATCAGTTTGTTCCACTGGCCTCCTTACAAGATACATAATATTTATTTTTTTTTATTCTTGAGAGCAATTTCATGATTTTTTTTATTTTAATTATTTTTTTTTTTTGTTTTGGTAATAATGTATAAGTAGGTGAAGTCCACAGGTTGGGTAGGTGAAGGGGGGCTATATCTAGACCCTTGTAGGTGACCTCGTGAGACGCCTGTGTAATAGTAGGTTAGGTTAGGCTAGGTTAGGTTTATGTGCTTGGAAACTCAACTTTCGGTCTAGTAACGAGTAAGGCGAAAAACATCAACAATAACAACAACACCATAACAACAACAGTAGCAGTAGGATGGCTGAGCACAAAGCCTCGTCGACCAATATTAACATAGGGAAGAAAATAAATATCAGGATAAAAAAAATATAAATATATAAATAATAAATGAATAATAATGATAATGGGGATAGTCTGGGTTCGAAGCAACGATCCTTAGCACCAGAGGAGAAAAATACCTCCACTCAGCCACTGTACTGTTAGTTAAGATTAAGATATATATATATATAAAAACACCCCAAAATACTTCATATGATTCACCCATTACAGAGCGGACAAAGTTGGCGACAATCTTAGTGGACGAACTCTCGCCTCGCCACACCACAACAACGCACCTAAACATTAAATTCCGATAATATTCACAGCTATTCATTAAGTTATCGTGTTGACAGCTCCTGGAGAGAAATTGTTGCTTATTATGACGCTACAACAACGAGGATCTTTAAGCATTTAGGTTACTTAATACAGTAGCAATCAACATTTAAGGGACCTAATATTTGTCAGGTTTGATAGACGACTGGTGACAATAGGCGTTGCATATATACGAGACCAAACACTTAACCTATTTGTAAATCTATGTAGAATTAGATACCTTTGGCTCCACGATAAGAGAATTTTATAAATCAGGAACTGTTTATTATTTTAACAATAGATAGGATGGTGCTATTCTTATATCTATCAGTGAGGGCTCTTATGGGCTGAATTTTGTTGTAGTGGCGGACTGCGCGAGGTGGGCGGGGGACTGCGGGTGGCAGGAGGTGGCGATGCGAGGATGGTGCAGTAGTCCACTGCCAAACCCTGCTAGTGCGTGGTGGTGGAGGTCACTGAGGGATGGCATTTCCAGGGTGGAGAGAGCGTTGATGTAGCCGGAGTAGTCTGCACCGAGCATGGTTCTGCAGGCCCTCTTCTGTACCTTCTCTAGCTGACGTTGTTGGGTTGAGTGTGTACGTGTGTGTGTGTGTAACTACTCCTCATTTCAGGTATTTTCTATCATTTTCCACACCTTCCTTACACACTTCTCTCTTACCTTCTCCTCACTTGTAGTTTCCTCTGTGACCTCAGCCCTCGTAAAAGTTCGCAGAAGAGAAAAGTTGATAAATTGATGGATTCCTCTTGAGCGAAAAATTCGCCCACGTTCAGCCGGTGATTGAAATGAGTGAAGAAATTGCCTTACCAGCTTAGGTGATTCAGAAGAACGAGGGCGGGTTCCCTACCATACTAAGTCTTTATAGTTGAATAAAATGGTCTTCTTGAACCTAAAATAATCTCATTGTAGCCCTCGATGGCATGGGAATGATGGTCCATTGTTGGCACTGTATAAAACAAATACAACAGCAACAATAATAATAACAACGATAACAACAACAAAAACAACAGCAACAACAACAACAACAATAAAAACAATAACAAACAAGAATAATAAATAAGCACAACAACAACAACAATAACAAAAAAAAACAATAAAAAATAATAATAATAATAATAATTGATAGCGTCATTCCAATTTAAATATCAATAGCTGGCGTCTCTCTAATTCAGTATTACACTAATTACCTTCCAATGGCCTAATTAACAGTACCTGACGCGTGGGATCATTAAACAGGGATGATCACCTATTAGATGTGTTTATCCATAGTTGAGATTGAACTGAACTGTATATCCTGCTTAGGGCTAGATGCAGGTGCTGTGGGGAAGGTGGGGATGGTGTGGGAAGTGGGAGGTGGGGAAGTTGTGGAGGGGGGACGTGCGTTGAAGGCCGTGGGAAAGATAGGTTGTGGGGAAAGAGGGTGTGGGGAGGCTCACTAACCCTCGGTCCATCCAACTGCAAATAGATTCTTATTTCACAGTTTGGGAAGTGAAGGAAATCGATTACAGTGACAGATACATTGCCTCCTTGTATTCCATGCACTGTATCCTCTCACGCTCCTATTTTGACCCTTATTTAGCCTTTATAATAGGTTGATTTTTGTTCTTTGCTCAGCTTTTACTTCAGTGAGAATGTTTTTGTTCTTGTCTAGAAATGAAACTCTCAATTAGAAACGGGATTCATAAAAGAAGCCTTGAAATTATTTTTTTAATTGACTTTGAAGTTCTGATGAGTTTGTCAAGTCTGGTTGTAATGAGTCGGCCAGGTCTGCAGGTCTAGGTGACTCCCCTAGGTCTGGTAGAGGTGAGTCTGAGATGAGTCTGCCAAGTTCGTATTATCTGCATCTCTGTCGCAAGATCTTGGAAGAAAATCTGTCCTATGAACTTTGAACATGACTGATGATTACTGGCTGTTGAAGCTAATTTTGTCTCGTCTTGACATGTTTTGATGCCACACCTTTCTTCTTCTTCTATTATTATTATTGTTATTATATTATTATTATTATTATTATTATTATTATTATTGTTGTTGTTGTTGTTACCTGTCAGTATTACGATGATTTCCTCTTCAAAACCGATAGTTTAGTTCCTCCTTTGTGTTCACCTTAAATCCTACAATATCTTAAAGGTTCATAACACAATACTCACTAATTACATCAGGTGAGTAAACAAAATAGAAAGTGGGTCATAATTTTCAGTGATTATTGTTATTCATCAGACACTCTATAAAACATCAACTTGTTCTCTTATGATTATAGATGACGGTAATACATGTTATTTTTCATCATCATTATTATGTTATTATTCTCGTGTTTGTTGTGGGTTTATCCTTCTTAAGTGGTTCGGATAGTTGTTGATCCTCTGGTTCCTCTCTCTCTCTCTCTCTCTCCACGTCTCTTGTTATGCCCATCTTCGCCATTTCCTCCTCAACCACGTCTCTTGTTATGCCCATCTTCCCCATTTCCTTCTCAACCACGTCTCTTGTTATGCCCATCTTCGCCATTTCCTCCTCAACCACGTCTCTTGTTATGCCCATCTTCGCCATTTCCTTCTCAACCACGTCTCTTGTTATGCCCCTCTTCCCCATTTCCTTCTCAACCACGTCTCTTGTTATGCCCATCTTCCCCATTTCCTCCTCAACCACGTCTCTTGTTATGCCCATCTTCCCCATTTCCTTCTCAACCACGTCTCTTGTTATGCCCATCTTCCCCATTTCCTCCTCAACCACGTCTCTTGTTATGCCCATCTTCCCCATTTCCTCCTCAACCACGTCTCTTGTTATGCCCATCTTCCCCATTTCCTCCTCAACCACGTCTCTTGTTATGCCCATCATCCCCATTTCCTCCTCAACCACGTCTCTTGTTATGCCCATCATCCCCATTTCCTTCTCAACCACGTCTCTTGTTATGCCCATCATCCCCATCTTCCCCATTTCCTCCTCAACCACGTCTCTTGTTATGCCCATCTTCCCCATTTCCTTCTCAACCACGTCTCTTGTTATGCCCATCTTCCCCATTTCCTTCTCAACCACGTCTCTTGTTATGCCCATCTTCCCCATTTCCTTCTCAACCACGTCTCTTGTTATGCCCATCTTCCCCATTTCCTTCTCAACCACGTCTCTTGTTATGCCCATCATCCCCATCTTCCCCATTTCCTCCTCAACCACGTCTCTTGTTATGCCCATCTTCCCCATTTCCTTCTCAACCACGTCTCTTGTTATGCCCATCATCCCCATCTTCCCCATTTCCTCCTCAACCACGTCTCTTGTTATGCCCATCTTCCCCATTTCCTTCTCAACCACGTCTCTTGTTATGCCCATCTTCCCCATTTCCTTCTCAACCACGTCTCTTGTTATGCCCATCTTCCCCATTTCCTTCTCAACCACGTCTCTTGTTATGCCCATCTTCCCCATTTCCTTCTCAACCACGTCTCTTGTTATGCCCATCTTCCCCATTTCCTTCTCAACCACGTCTCTTGTTATGCCCATCATCCCCATCTTCCCCATTTCCTCCTCAACCACGTCTCTTGTTATGCCCATCTTCCCCATTTCCTTCTCAACCACGTCTCTTGTTATGCCCATCATCCCCATCTTCCCCATTTCCTCCTCAACCACGTCTCTTGTTATGCCCATCTTCCCCATTTCCTTCTCAAACACGTCTCTTCATCTTATGGCTGACAGAGACAGTCTGTTAAATGCCATTACCACTGCTACGAGTTACACACAAGCTGATTAAGCTCTCCACGGCCACACACTCCAGCTTAATAACCAGGAGATCCTAAGAGTAATTCGAATATACCTAAATGTACTCAATGATAGTCAGTTTACCAAGATAAAGGAACAGTGTACTGAGCTAAAGCTATTATGGTCACAACAAGGAATTAAAATTAATAAGAATCATAAATGTGAGAAAATATCAACAGATTCCTGACAATTGGTTCACTTTTGCTTTAAATTTATTTCAGTGAGACAATAACAAAGGTGTTATTCTTGTGTGTCTATAACTATTACAGCCAACTTAATTGTTATCAGTAATACGTATGTCTATATTATTATTGCTTTCTAATACGAGAGACTTAGGTTAATGAATACAAAACGATACAGAGAATATTATTTTGAGCCAATCTTCCGCCGCTTCAACCCATTGCACTGTTCATTAGCCACCAAACAAATATTTTTCACCTTTCTTGAGTTAATTTTTTTCCCCACGTTGGATGATAAGTGTACATCAGGTTTTGTATCTATTACTCTAGTTATGCGACCTTCATCTGGGTACATTCAGGCTTCTTATGGGTAAAAGTTGGTCCTCTTGGCCTGACGATTCATTACGGGCAAAGCGGATACAACACACTGAAGACTAAGCTTATCTTTGGTACACAAGGAGTTATTGTGGCTGTCACTTCACTTCACTCGACCACCTTCAATCTTTCAACTATGAATTTAAGTACCCATTCATAGCAGGATGAATGGGGTTATCACGAAAACGAACCAGTGACCCTTCTGACAGGATCTGAGGGCAGTATCCACTCAGCCGCCACAACACATTATGAGAAAAACGTCATTCATAATCTGTATACATCTGGATACATTGCAACACCGAATATATGTTGAAAATAAACCTATAGTCAAAATATATTACCTCCACATCACCTCCTTTGAATATCTCTCTCACTTAAAGAGATTAAGAGACATAATTTTCCACTTATGAATAATGAGAAAGAAAGAAAGAAAAAAACAAAAACTACTTCGTAAGAGATGTGTGTGGGCGTAAGGTTTATCTTCTGTTAAGGAAGGAGGCGGGGAAGGGGGGAGGGTAGGCATGTAACCAGTGAAAGTTCCTGACGCCAACTTATGGATATCCAATAACATGTAACGCAAGATTCCCCGAAGGCAACCTCAAGCTCCGTCTAATCTGATCTCCCAGGACCGTGTGTGTGTGTGTGTGTGAGAGTCTGTCTGTGTGTGTGTGTGTGTGTGTGTGTTTTGTTGGTGAAGTAACGCTGACGTAACTGTGAGACGAACCACACCCATCCAGGAAGTATTCGTGGTATATTTGTGAGTCATTAGTGTATGTTAAAGCGGAGTTAATCCTGTTGCATATCTATATAAAAAAAAGAGTTTGATTTAAGGTTTCGATCCTATATAAGAGTGTCTAAGAGTGTGTAAGAGCGTGTAAGATTGTTTAAGGATCTCCTGAACTCTTGAGTGTTTTTTTGGTTGCTAAAAGTTGGATGTTATCTTTCCAGGTTATTACTAGAGCATTGGTGTTTGACAGGTAGTGTTTAAAGGTAACTTGGCTAATTGGACCTATTAGAGTGTGGGTTGTTGTTGTTGTTGTTGTTAATGATGATATTTTTGTTTTTTGTTGATGTTTTTGTTGTTGTTAATGATGTTGTTTTTGATGATGATGATGATGATGTTGTTGTTGTTATTGTTGTTGATGTTGTCGAGATCTGATGGTGGTTGTTATTTGAAGTGACATTGGTGATTACGTTCGGTTGTGTTATCTGTGTTTTCCTTGCGATATTCACTGTAAGTTAACGAAGGTCACTGACTGTCTCCCACAATATGTCAAATGATCCAGGGGTAGACACATCACCAGGCCATCATGTCTTGAGTTTAGAGGCGTCCTGTAGAGGCGTCGTGTAGAGGCGTCCTGTAGAGGCGTCCTGTGGCCAATGAACAGATAGTTAAGGGAAGATAAAGAATGACACGTTCGTACTGAAGTAGACTAACGTACACGAAAGTAATGACTGTTTCCAAATCAGAAATTAATCCTGAAATAAAAAATTATGGTAGACAACAGGACTTAGACAAAAAAACAAACTGCACGTAGGAAGTAACATTAACATTAACAAGACGATGTCAAGCTAAAACAACACTTAGTAATCTGAGGTCAAGATACTAACATAAAATTCAATTTGAGAAAAAAGCTTGAAATTTATAGAATACGGAATATGTGATACCTTGGTCATACGATGGGAGGAAGGGATGAAACGGGGAGTGTTGCAGATAGGGGGGGCCAGGGGAAAGCAGAGATGGATGGATGAATGAAATTAAAACTTAAGTTCTCAGAGGGAAGCAAAATCTAGGAGTATTGGTCAAAATAGCTCGAAAACATTTAACGTCGACAACCCACACACACATGAGGGTGGAGCTTTGATTAATTGCGTGTGTGTGTGTGTGTGTGTGTGTGTGTAATATTCTGAGTGACAGCAAAGGCGAATACTCCCTTTGATCAGGAGTCATTAGGTGCGCACAAATGATTAAATTCTTTCTCGTGGGTATGTGTACAGAGGCAGCGGCGGACACACTTTTGTGACGGAAGGAACGGGGACAACCTCTGGTACATCTTTATTGTCTCTCTTACTGCTGAGGGACACACACACACACACACACACACACACACACACACACACACACACACACACACACACTAGTTGACAGACGGTGGACACACAGGAATGAGTAATATTATATCCCCTTAAAAATGAGAACTTGATATGTAAATAAAATTAACTTCAACTAACCATAAAAACTATATAAATTCACTAAGTAATGTTTTGTTATCATAAATGCCTTAAGAAATACATCATACCTCGATCAAGTTATAAATAAATCAGACAGAAGTTAGAATTCATAGATATAAAAATCCTTCGAGAAGAAATTAATATAAATACTAATAGTTAATACTTAAGTCTCGTTCAATTTCCACCTTCGATTTACTGATAATATTACACCACTTTTGATCATATCCCATAAAACTACAAAACACGAAATCAAGAGCTAAAGGAAGGCTAAACTGAAGCTCACATTAACTAAAACTAATTGACGTCTCATCAGGTTCACAACTTTCCGCCAATTAGAGGCTGAGTTTAAATCGATATGAAATTGGAATATGATCAATTAAACCAAGTGCTTCCACCTGCTCAGCATCAATTAGGGAAAATAATGGTAAAATAGTTCAGAGATGTCAGAGAGTATTTTAGGTAAGGTAATTATATCTTCAAGAGTTACCATACACAGTCCTATTGTAGAGGTGTGTTATAATGACTTCGGTGTTAAGTGTTTGATAGGTTCCAAATCACTTCAAGAATCACGGAAATATTAATGTTTCAAGAGAGAAAACGAAGCAAATGGTTGAAATAACGACGGTGGTGACGTCATTGCCAGAGGAAGTGATGTGACAGTGACAGTGGCTTCGACAGTGACAAAATGGCAAGGCTCGATGCACGAAAAAAAAAATATCAACAGTGAAGTAAAAAGATCCATCCCATAAGACACGAATGAGAACACCAAGGGCTACAAGGAGAGATAAAATTAAAAAAGTCCTGCAATGAGCCACGTATCGGGAGGGACCCATACACAGGTGCTCCGGGCTACAAGACACACGGGAGAGACCCTGAAGGTGTGTGTGTGTTATCATATCACAATAATCGTCAATCTTCTCTACCTCGAACAGAATACAAATGTTTGGCATCTCTAACGTGTCAAAAACATTTAGTAAATTGCAGTAATGTGTCCATCAGTGGATTGATCGTGACCTCCTATGCATTTTATGTTAAGAAATGTATAACCTATTTCTTGACAGGTAAACTCATTAATTACCTTTGGAACTTTTGGTAATTATGTCTCTCGGCAATAAAGTTAAACGTCTCCTTCAGATATTCAAAGAAACTTATGCGTCGACTACAAAATATAGTCAAGAAAGATTGAAAAATATATATATATCTTATTATTTGCATTACTGTTTCTTAGATAATTGAATCATTGATGTGTAACGTAATTATTGACCTACGCACACACACACACACACACACACACACACACACACACACACACACAATTATCAAACTATATCTATCTTCCATCCGAGAACAAGAAGAAAATAATCTACAAGCCCAGAAAGCAAGAGTGGCTCAGGACGCAATATAAGGCTGGTGATCGTGGTGCGGTGGCCTTGCTGTACTCGGCCATAACATTGAATACACTATCGGGCGAGCTTGGTGATGCTGGAACAACCCTTTCCTGGGAAACCATCCTGCCGGGAGGGTGGAGTAACCCACTCACTACTGAATGCTAGGAAACCAACGTAAAATAAATTTAGCTAAGTTACAATATCCCCAACTGTTTAAATGATTAGTTGGAGCATAAGTTACAGGACAAGGCCATAACACTGTCATATATTACAACGAATCTGCAAACATCATCAACATTTATCTCTGGACTATATGAATAAACACAGCTAATTTAATAAATGAACTGACTAAGTTCTGAATACTCGAGTTAAAACGAAAGAATGAATGAACATAAGGGTGGACGAATGTTCCGGCAGACAGGCACAGAAACAGACAAACTACGGTCAGACAGAAACAGAAACAGACAAACTACGGTCAGACAGAAACAGACAAACTACGGACAGACAGGCACAGAAACAGACAAACTACGGACAGACAGACACAGATGAATCTACTGACGGACGGATGGTCAGATAGGAAAGTAAATGTACAGCTGAAAGGGCAAACGGCCGGATGAATATTCACGGACACGGACAAAGCAATATAGTCTTTCATTATTCAGCGACATTTAAAAGTCTTCGTGAACCGTGGCAGTGTGTTGTGCGCGGGGTAGTGAGTATGCACACTTTTCTGATAGCCCTTCGATATAACCCTGATTATATAACTTTTAAATATTTTATATAAAGTTATCTATCGACTGAATGTTATAAATCATCCTCAACTAATTTTTGTAATTGTTCACAGCTGAATATAAATTGTCAACAGGTAAGTCAATTATGATTACCTATTGAGATTATTTGTAGAAATTATCATCATCATCATCATCATTGTCAACTTGTCTTCATCATCCACATAGATCGAAGACAAGATATTATACGTATAACTATACTGTGTTATTTAGTTCATACTCCTTTATAAAAAAAAATTACTGGTCATAGCAAATAAAAATAACTCCCACAAAGCTTACATGAGTGTGACGCGTGTGGAGGAAAATGGGTAAGGAGGGGTAAGATCCGACAGCAACACTCATCAGATCTATATATATACCTCTCTCATATATAATTTTTCCGTCAGTTTAAAGATCAATCCACTCATGGCGCTTTTGATGAAATAAACGACAGATATTGTGTTGGAATATAGCGTTATACAGTACAACATGCAGGGAAATGGTGTGGGAATGGTAGCTGGTCTTCAAATGGGCCTCCAACTCCTATAATAGACCCCAACTTAACGTAAATATTAGCATTACCGTGAAGTCTTCAAGGGCCCAACACTCTTAATATGTGTATGTGTATGTATGTGTGTGTGTGTGTGTGTGTGTGTAACTGAGCTGTTTGTTCGTCACTGAGTCAACTTCATAGCCACAAAGGTTTATGTTGATTTCGATTAAATATGTAATATATTTTTCTTTCTTTACGTCGTGGAGTTAATTAGGTCGTATTTAGGTTTACACACACACACACACACACTAATTGGTAAATATTTCCACGTTTTAAAGTAACAGTAACCCTCCATCAACTCTCAAAAATATTACACTCGTATGAACCAGGACTAATTTTTTACAACAAATATTATCCATAAACTGGTCTTATGAAGATCACTTAATGCGCGTAACTAAAGATTCCCCCCCGCCCGCCCCCTGAAGTTGTACCACCTCAGAGGGCTAATCTTCATGTGACAATAGACCTCAGTATTCTTCTGAAGTTTGCCCACCCCCACCTCAAGCTTATCTTGAGTTTAATAACCGCAACATAAATTAATGCAAACTAGGGTTATTATTGCAAAGATAAAAAAATAATATATAGATGTTGAAATAAATGAACCTCCATCTATCACTGACCGAGGAAGGGAAGCAGCTCTCGTCTGGACTATTTCCATGTAGCCAGTTGATGAGTTATTTGCTTTTGTCGACCTATACATGAGTGTTTTGTGCTCGTCCTCGGTGATGCTTCAGTTAATGAGACAAGCAAGATTCATTTCTCTCCACAATAATCCCAGAAATGCCTCGTGTACAAATCTCTCTCTCTCTCTCTCTCTCTCTGAAAAAAAATGCAATCAATCATCGCTTTCTACGATATGTTTACATGAGTTTGTTTCGCCAATGTGTTTACTCCTGAGATATATTGCAGGGATCCCAAGTCTGAAGTGACACATGAACCTTAGAAAATAAAAATAAACATGTCCGCTCCTCATGGCAGCTGTAAACATGTAATTCTAACAGTCTTACGTCTGATATTCCCATACAAATTCAGCCTTAATACATCTGGAGTGTTTCATCTAGTTCATTTGATTATACAAGACAACTGTGACATTTCACGCTGTAGAAGTCCATGTTATTTAAAGTCAACTGATAACTGGCAATATCTTCACACAGAGAAGATAACACGGCAGTCAGGTGTAGGTTTTTGCATACCTGATGAACTAATTGTAGCCAATCTTCAGGTAATCTATAAATGCTGAAATTGTGAATGGTCTCGGTAGATAGGTCTCGATCTCGGACTTAATGCAGGTCTCGACTAGATCACAGAAGACTTTAAACGTTGTCTCTCAGTGTTCTAGACTCTCTCTCTCTCTCTCTCTCTCTCTCTCTCTCTCTCTCTCTCTCCTATCACACCTTTCTTGTTTCTCAATCAACCTCACAAATTCTTCGACCCATATTTCGTACTGCCTTACATCATAACAACCAACACCCTCACAACATCCCTCACTCACCATAACAACCCTCTCTTACACATACAAGTCTCCTTCACACTAACCTAACCTAAACCTAACCTAAACCTAACCTAACCTAACCTAACCTAACCTAACCTAAACCTAACCTAACCTAACCTTCTCTCAGCATTTTTTAACCTTCAAGTCGTCTTTTCTTCATAATTTTCCTAGTTATCATGTGAGTGGCCACGTCCTCTTGCAACATATTGTAGAATAATCTTAGGTACAGTATAGTGCACTGGTTAAGCTTATTACGTTCATGAGTTAGACCACACCTCCATCCCTCTCCCCCCCCTCTCATCCCTCTCCCCCTCTCATCCCTCTCCCTCCCCTCTCATCCTTCCCTCCCCCCTCACCTTATCTCAGCTTGTCGGTAAACTGTAAGTCGTGACCAAACTTGGGGAGTTTAAGTACGTAATATTTCACTGTCAGTAGCCCAGTGTGTTATACAGAAGCCTGATAATAGGTGAAGGTGAAAGTGGTAGGTGAAGGTGTAGGTGGTTGATAGTAGTGGTAGGTGAAGATACATGTGGTTGGTATTGGATGGTGTCAAGGTTGCAGTGGGAGACGTTGACTCTAATAACTTTTTGGATGTTACAGAAATTTTGAAATATGAATAACGCCGGAAATATGACACGCACTGTTATTAAAATGCAAATGACACTGGAACTGTTAATATTGGATGTTCATAATCCAAAGCTAAATGAACAGGTGTTAGTTGAACGAGTATAATGCAGTATGTGAATTATCCATCCGAGGTTTTACATTCTGTACAGACGCCCACACGAGATTAGCTGTTGTGTGAGGCTCGTGAAACACCTTCAGTCAGTTAGTCAACCAATAACGAACCTGGGATAAACTCACCAGAAGAACCTATTGTGTGTGTTGTGTGTGTGTGTGTGTGTGTGTGTTCTGGGTGTTCTATACGTTTGACATACATACAGCTGTAATACATAAAATGCATACTTCGTCTTAGCAATGGTTTTCACAAGAGGTGTTCAGGTATACATAGAAACGTAAAATCAATAATAAAATAATAAAATCAGTCTTTTTTTTTACACGTGCAACATTTTCTCATCTCAAACAAAAGTCCTGTGAGTTTCGATCATTTTAAAACACATCAGAATCGTGATATTAAATTCTATCATTAAAACTCCCTCAAAATAGTCTTTAAATCCCATAACATTATCTAAAATTTACTAAATACATTCCAATTTACATGTAGTACCAGTTGTTGAATTGTGTATGCTTATAAACTTCAATAAGACACGATAATATTCCTCACTTAATACCAAACCCCCTTTTACCTTCCCGCACAGCTAATCAACAGCTACCATCACTAACACGATCTGTCACACTGTCTCACCTTTTAATTCATACCAGGAATAATTGAGAAGAAAATCTACACAAAACAAAGACATTAGATCACAACAAATCTCAAATCCAATATGTTGTTCCCTCAAAAGTCTGGAATTTTATATGATCAAATTTTTCTTTCGTATTGGCCGTGTAGTTAATTATTTCAACTTTACCTTTCATGTGTTTTAAACTTTTATAATTTGTTTATTGACTTGTCGGATACACTTTAGTCTTTGTATTGTAAGTTTAATACTGTTTTATGGTCTTGGTCATTAGTTATTTATAAACTTCTGAAAGCTTAATTCTGTATTAAATTAATATATATTCACCGAAATGGAAACTTTTCCTTAAGGGTCATCAATAGAGAGAGAACACACACACACACACACACACACACACACACACACACACACACGCGAACCATAACAATAATATAAATAAACATTGCAGGTCGAAGAAAAATATTCGTATCGGAGAATCGACGCCAATTTTATCTGTTGCAGGCTATAGTGTAAACACCCTTACCATCAGCATCTATCACAGGAGGAATGTTCTCTACCACACACCGGATAATAAAAATATTATTCGCTACATCTGACACACCGAGAACGTTCCTGATGCATTAACAGTATATTCAGATACATTCTTTTCCTTTAATCCTGGGGTAATCATTCGCCTTTAAAATTTTATCCACACATTTTTATTTTTTATCGTGTCTCTATTCATGTGATGGTTACTCCCTGTTGTCGCCAGTGCATTGGTTGGCTGCCTGCTTTTAAAACTGATCCTAAATATATAACTCATCGAAAAAAAAAAATTAGTCACCAAAAGAATAATTCGGGTTCCAATATATTGCAGCTCTTTCAGCTTTCGGACTCTTTGGTACTGACACATTTACTCAGATATTAAAATACAGACGATACTGCTCTACTCACTCGCCCTCCTCAGTGTAGGTAATTGTATCTCTGCTTATAAAGAGGAAAACAGATAGTTCTTGTTATGCTTCTTTTTCTTGAAATTTGGGAGAAAAATTACGTCAGTGCAATAGTCCCACCATCGTTTTCATTCAGTTATACAGAATTATTAAAAAAGGAGCAAACTCTTTTTAACATTCATAAAAAGTAACCCGTGTGTATTGGGATCAAAAGTCCTGTCGCCTCTCTGATTGCTCCAAGAATCCCGGGATTCAGACTCGTATATCCGAAGCATCAGAGTCTACTGTTTCGGATTCACGAGTCTGACTCTCTGGGTTCATGTGGCATTAAGAGAGGCGACAGGATTCTTGTTTTAAACTGTACTTCTCATTCTTAACACCTGAAATAACTGCCTGGGATGAACTGGAATATCGTGTAAACATTTTGCCTTCTGGTTCGTAGTGCTCTAACTCGGCAATAAAAAACTTGACGGGTTTCTCTATTATATTGTATGTATTCCCCACCAATACACATCTGGATTGCTTTTTGTGACTGTTAAAAAGTGCTCACTTCTGTTTTTTAATAATCCTGTAGAGTTTATACTGATTACGGAACTCAAGAGACTATGTAGAACCAAATTGAGGAAGTAGGTCTGATAACTTCCTAGAAAACCAGATCATTTGAGAAAGGTATTGCTTGTACTTTTTAAATTATACAAATAAATATATAAATGTTTTCCACTTGGATACAACGAAACTAATCAAAAGAAAAGAAAAGAGTAAAATAAAAAAAATAAAATCTTATTAAATATCATTTGCTTTACTTTTAAACTAAACTTTAGAGGAATTATCTTAGATTTTGTCCTGTTAAAGCTTTATTATGTTGCCGCAAAGAAATATAACATACGTTCCTCTATTATGATTGATTATGCACAGCTGCTCAAAAATATTCAGAATAATAAGGATTTGGAGCACAGAATTCTTATAAAATGCCCAAACTTATCACCTGGTAGCCCCCATAGGTATAAATCATGGTAAGTAAAATGGCTGATGTTGAAAACGTATCACGAAAAACGCCCTTAACCACCCCCCCACCCCTCCGTTATTTTTAATGTGAGTCGAACCTAACCTGACCTGACCTAACCTAACCTAATCTGATCTGATGATCCTGTTGGGTTTAGAGAGATTATTTTCTCTTTTTATTAATATCGTCGGAAAAATTAAAGGTTTACAGGCTTTGTTGGCGACATCTTTTAAACGTTGAATAAATAACATTAGGTAAAGTGTCTCTCATATTACCGAGTGTTAAATAAGTCGAAGAGAGGCGGAGGAAGAAGAGGGTGTAAGTTGTATAATCTGCACACTCAGACTTACCGACTGACAAACTATCTGAGAGAATTTTTCCCAAGCTATTTCTTCACTTTACTGGCACAGCTGACTGATCAAAACTTAAATCACCTTTCAATATTTACCTTATATATTATCTTCGACTTTAGTTATGTTATTATTAGAGTAAGAACATAATTTATCAAAAAAAAATAAATATATCCCTCGGTAATTTACCTTAGTACAATGTTTCATTTCTGTCAACATTACGAGTGACTTAAGTTTCACGGAATGGGATTTATTGTATAAGATTAGCATGTGAAATACTTAATCAAGCCTAAACTTGAATATTCATTTGTATTGTTGCGGAACATGAAATCTTTGTGACAACCTTTGTGTGTTGCACCATCATGACCTTACTGTTTATTATGGCGTCTAAAATTCAATGTGCCGTAAGTTTATTTTTAGAGGTAAATTGATTTAGATTTTAATTTTCTTCCAATAATAATAATAATAATAATAATAATAATAATAATAATAATAAATAATAATAATGAAATTCATCTACAGTATTTTAATGCATAGCTCAGTCTTCTTCACTGTGTGTATAATCCAAATAATTCATGGTGGCCAATTGTTCTTCTTTAAAAACAAGAAAAAAGAGAAATAAAGAGAAAAACTTAAATTTTCAAAAAAGATTTTCATGCGTAATGTCCCTCAGTAACACCTACTTTGAATAATGGAATTTTGATGATCGTGTTTGCCTGTGTTATCTGTGAGGCATGTATGAACCTTCTAAGCAGTTTGGTGTCACTGGTAATGTGTGTGGGCAGAGGCGTCGAGTCGGGTTGTACAATTTATCATACGTTCGGAAGGTAAATGTACTGCAACACTCACATGAGATCTGAACTGTCTATGCTGTCTGGGGTACATTAAGGTACAAAATATTTAAATACAGGTGTTAATTATGGACTGATTAATCTATTTCCTTTTGTTTCTTTGTTGTAAAATACATAAACTATGTCGGTAACTATCAGGCCATCGATCTTCAAGACAGCTTAAAGGATGTGGATAACAGCAGGAAGATGTACAAGACAAGGGTAGAGAAGAGGACGAAGATAACAAGTAGAAACAAGGAAACAAACGTGGTGCTTCTTATAACTTCTACCGTAAACTCAGGAGGCAATTAATTTTCTGTCTCAGTAACTTCCAACGGTTCGTAACAGTTCGGTGTACACACTACTATGGGTCGCCAGGAACTCTATAGGGGAATATTGACGCTCTCTACCACTTGGTTTAATGGTATAACATAACAAAGGTAGAAGCCCTCTCAGTAAATATTGACCGTCTCCATTATATGACTAGTCCTAGATTGTTCATTAGCCAAGCTTCTTATTTACTTAAGTGAAATATTTGTTTAACCAAGATTAGATTATTTTTAAATATTGGCTGCTATGTCTAACTCTTTATAATATATTTCTTTTACAATGTAAGTGAATGTTGAGAAAAGACATTAATTTACTATAAAAATCATCTATGAGCAGGGAGGCTTCACTCATTAATAGGATAATGGAGGCATATATATATATATATATATATATATGTGTGTATGTGTCTGTGTGGAAATAAATCAGAGGTTGAACATCGTGTGGATGAAACTGGGAATATAGTCAGAGCGAATACACGAATATCTGATGTTGGCTCCAGCGTTTATGAAGTGTGACCTTTGAGCAGTGATAGGATGCTTCGCAGACCACTGGTTGCAGGTCACGTGGGCGCCAGCCTGACCTACCATAAGTCTATAACCCTTACGTGTGTAGACCATGAAAATTGGTCAGATAAGGTTAGTTTTAGGGTAGCTGAAGTTAAGGTAGATTAGGTTAGGTTCATGTAAGGTAAAGATAATTCTTTCAGGATAGGGGTAGGTTAGTTAAGGTTAGATTGACTTAGTTTCAGTAAGACTGATGCCTGTCAGAACTAGGGTTCAATTGACATGTAGCCAAGTCGTTGCAATAATTAACATTCAACAGCGGTAGTTACTCTAATCAGGTTTACAGAACGTTAGTGGTGGTCTTATAAACGCGACATATAGGTAAAAATATAAAAAGATAACAGAAAACTGACCATAAGATGCGTTAGTGAGGAGAGCAGAGTTAGTGCGGATTCAGGGGTGCACATATTAGTGAGAGTGAGGCGAGGTTCGTCAGTAGGGGACAGCATTAAGAGAGATGACTAACACAGCCAAAAGTATGCTAAAACGACCCTTTTTTGTGTGTGTGTGTGAGGGAAAAACCACAAACTTTACCAAACTAACAACGAGACCGAAAAATCACTCACAAAAGAAAAGGAATTTGGGTTTGTTCGCCACGTTAAAGAATTTCTGCTCTGTGGGACTTTCACATTTTGTTGTACGCATCAGTCAAACTCAAATACTTATATTTTGATTCCAAAGGTCTTACGAACCACAAATTTTTTTTCTGAAATTATTGTCTTGGAAATTGTTCAGGTGTCAGTTTATTGTAAGTTCTAAAATAAAGTAATAAGTTAGTGTTGTAGTCATGCGAGTATAATTTCATTTTGCTACCCAACCAGTGATGTTTAGTCTCGTCGCCGTAGTAAAAATTATTGTGGATATATCATTATCATTATATCCTGTTACGTTGTGTTATCCGTCTGCACACTATCAGAACAATTATTAGTTTTAGTTATGTCTACAGCTCTATGTGTGTCTTCATCACTGACTGACTGATTGGCTACCACTCACTCACTCACCCACTCACTCACTCACTCAAAAAATAGACAGATTCACGTTATATGACCTTTTTAATCTAAGTTTAACTAAATTCAACTAAACTTAATTTAGTCTCGCCATAACACCAACAGATTTATGCATGAGTCTGCCACTCACACACGCTCACAGGGGGAAGTTGAGACGGCCAGCTGGTGCGGCGTGCGGACTATTAGCTGTACAGGAACACATACCAGGAACTTTGCGTGCGTGGTCGTGAACGTATGTGTGTGTGTGTGTGTGTGTGTGTGTGTGTGTGCGTGTGTCTGTGTCTGTGTCTGTGTGTGTGTGTGTGTGAATATCATCACAGAGACTCATATTCCAGTGTTATGTATTTTATATGTTTTTAATGTAATATTAAGCTGACTCCTGTTGCCTCATCCTCCCCCCCCCCCCCCCCCCACACACACACACACTCACTATTTATCCAGGGACACAAGAGGTCGTCAACATGCTGGAATACATATCAATAATTGTTATTTTGTTAACTTTACATAACGAATTTTATTAAACCCACAGCTTAGTTCATTATATTGCTTGTTGTGATAATTTGTTTGTCGCACTAATTAAAAATATTCAATAGCAACTCTGTGCTTACTTTGTAGACAGGGGAAAATGAAGTTAAATTTCGAAAAATATAAGAGAGAGGAATGAAATAGATTTAAATAGAGGAGTTATCATATCTTAACTAAAGGTGAATCTTCTCCTGTTGAGGCGTATTATAACGTGTGGGTGGAGCTGGTGACGGGATTGTGCTGTATAATGATTGCCTTCTCGGTTCTGGGGACTACATTAACGAAAAAGATGTTTGGTGGGTGGTGGATTGTTTCTCTGATAGTATAGGAGTGAGTGAGGATAGTTACTGAGGGAGGGAATATTTACTGCTATTCGAAGTAGGTACTAGGTAAGTGCCAGATATACCAGATTATGAACTTAGCTAGGAGACTTAGTTACTGTACATATACCAAGATACAGACAGTATTTGACCTCTGTAACCTGATATAATTTTAAACCTTAAAAGAAAGCCTTTTTTCAAGTACAACCTTACATGGTGTTGACACATAATATTAAAAACTAATACTTTCATATCCCTAATATAAGAGGACATCAAAAAAACTCTTCTTTTTTTTCTCGTAAACACATAATATTTCAAACTACTATATTACAAAGCTGGACACAAAGGGAATAATAAATACCCCCTTTTTTTTTTTCTCCCTAAGTCTCTGTGCTTCGATTAGACATAAAACTTTCTCTTTATCCTCAGTAAGAATGATAAATCAGTCGATTCTGTCTGTTTACTTTGTGTTATAGAGCCATCAGGAAAATCTCTGAGAGGTGGAATATAAAGACCAATGGCTTAAGAATAATCTGAGTGTCTCGCTAACTTATCTGAGTGGATGAGTAACAACTGTGAGGCTGCGTCAATCATGTGTTGAATAAAAACAATATATTAGAATAAGTTTTTCTCCTGTTTCCACAATACTACTAAACCATATCATACTATTAATTAAATATCTCTAAATACTTGTAACATACATAACGTCTTCACAGTGGAATCCCTTGAACAATATAAAGTGATAAGAGTAACAGTTTAATTAGATTATAATAGTGATCAAACATCATTACTCTACAATAATGAACCAGGAACATTTAATGAAGCCATAGAGATTGTTGAACGTATTAACTCTACTATATAATTATGCCACTGTATTATTGAGTCCGTAGATAGTTTAATAATTAAATCTTATTAATTTTCGACGTCAATTAATTTAGAGTGCGAGGCTCAAGTCCCTAGATGACCACTTTCAGTTAGTTGGTCAAATGGGCCCCCATAGCAATAGGCCCTTGTCTTAATGGGCCCTAATCCCGATTAGCCTCCGTCCTAAGAAGCACTTGTCCTAATAGTTATGTTAGATTTCACTAGACTTCGACCTATTTTACATTTATTAATAATATATGATACAGATTTCGTCCAGATTCCATTGTAATACTTTGTCCTCCCAGATTTATTACAAACTTACTATAACCATATATCTCCTATAGTTTGTATTACGTCTCCGCATATATGATTTATTCCTGATACTTTGATACATTTTACCATCTTCAATTTGCAATCCACTTCAGAGTTCGTATGTTTCCTGTTTGATGTCGTAAGGCAGATGAAATGCCTCTTATAAATAAACCAACATCCTGCCCGTACTCTTATAAATGTTTCCTTGTATTAGGGTAAGCACTAGAAGAGGGTAAGACCAAACACATAACCTTGGGGAACTCCTTCGTCTTAGTTTTCTTTGTACTAGTGTGTGGCCCCCAACCTGTATACTGTGAAATTCTAATATCATATAAAATCCTTGTTAGTCAGTTATCCCTGAAATGTTTGCTATGTAGGTCCTTCCTTGTAAAGTTCTATGTGGTAAGGACCTTATGAGATCAGTTTGAAGAAATCTCTCATCATATCAGACACACTTCCTAGCTTAATCCCTTTGTTCACCTGTCTGATCTACCTGGTCTCACCTCTCAAAAGTGTTTATCCTGTTCATAGGTGTAATATACCCGGAGAGCTGTGGCTATGACCCTTGAAGTTTTCACCCCCTAACATCTGCATCTCTCCATGTATGACCATTATACATCGAGCCATTAGTGAGGATACTTGCCACACACATCCACACCCCATTGTGTTATTGTTATGTATGTATGTATGTATGGATGTATGTATGTATGTATGTATGTATGTATGGATTACCCCAGAAAAGCTGGTAATGCAGCGGTGTTTTTCTGGGTGAATTAACAGTCAAGGGTAAAGCCTGGTTGTGTGGTGTTGTGTGAGCTCATGTGTGGTATTAATCCAAGCAATGTTTATATATATTCGTTAAGTCATTATTACGTTCTGGTAAATGTTGTTAGACTCGTATTAGGTTAATTATTATAGAGAGGATTCTTATTAATTGAAAAATTTTCTGTCCGTCCCTCAAACACTAATTAATGAATACAGAGCAACTAAAAAAAAATTTTGATTCACCAATTCTTTGAGTATTTTAGTGATTCATTTAACCTGCTTAGTGGACAATTAGGGTTGATGGTGCACAAAAACAGCCCAAACACCAAGTTTATGAGTTGTTAATTATTTTTTTCGCATCAATTTAGTAAAAATGAAAGAAACTTGTATTTCATCGGGAGGATTAGCGACGCAAACATACCAAATTATTAGCTGTACGGGGCGTTAACAAATGATATGTAAATTATCTTGCATTTAAAAAGACACGAACTTAACGTTACCGCCGATGAAGTGGTAAGTACGCGACGTCTGGATAAGAAGACGCGTGCACGTGGAGCCAGTGGTGTTTAATGGTACTGCTCACAGCTCGACAGTGTGTCCGGAACTAACTCACCCAGGACAGATGGAGCACAGATGACAAGCCGTTTCAGCAGAACTGTTACCATCAACACTGCTAGCTTACTTCACTCCCTCAACTTAACCCACACTTTTACCACAAATTCCACAATTACCGCTCGCCCAGTGAGGAGCGGGAACACCTGATTTCACCTCAAATAAACTTCACATAAATAAATCATCTCCACATGAAAAAACAAATATTTATATTGTACTAAAACACATGAACCTTACCTCCACCTGAAAAACTAACACTGCACGGCTCTATAAACCACATTTTAAGTGTTAGTTATTCTTTTGATTAAACCTGACCATTGTAACCTAAACTAACCTAACCTTAAAGCTAACATGGCTACAAGTCTTGATTTATTTCAATACCTGACACTACCACCGCGAGGTCTCCAGTACTGGCAGGTCAGCAGTGTTAGTAAGATACATCCAAATAATACAAATATATACAGTATATATATAAAATAAAACTTGCTCCAGGAAAAAGCAAAGGCTCATGAATATTTTTTTTTACTATGTATAATTATGCATAATGTGACTATGTGTATTAATTTAATATCCGTTTTTTTAATGAAAGCAACACTAAATACTGTATTAATTATAGTATAATCCCTGGAATTTTTTACAACTTTAGATACACATATTTCATAACTATACCCTATTATAATGATATCTGTAAAACTGATATACTTACCCTGTCCTGAAGTCTGGACCTGCAAAAACATAAACCAGTGTTAGATAAAAACATTCATTAAGCCTTATTAAATAGACCCGTAAAAAAAATGAGAAAGCCGCCATGATAAAAAAAAAATCATTAAGGACTAAATTCTATTCTTCCCTCCAACATATATCGGCCACGAATGACCCTGAAAATTACTGAATATCTTATAAATCTGTTCCTATATATAAAAATCACCAAGAAAATTAAAATAATACCCAAAATCCTCTAATAAACAACGCGACTGATACTTAATGGTCATACTTCAGCTACCAACGGCCTTCACTGCTAAACACCTCAGAATGAATCATTGACAAGTTGTTGAGGGAGAGGAAAGAGGGAGAAAAAGGACGTGAAACAGGGAGAGGAAAGAGGAAGGGAGGACATGAGACAGGGAGAGGAAAGAGGGAGGGAGGACGTGAGGCAGGAAGGGGGGGGGTGGGAGGTTCAGCTTCTTACCACCTCCCCTCCTCTCTGCCAGGGTCCAGCGCCTTCCCTCAACCTTATTTTTGCAAATTAAAATAACTCACAATTATTATATCAGGCTACAGAACTACATACAGTGTTAGTAAGATAATCAGATAGTGACAGATAGTGTGATGACAAGAATATATACAGTCAGAAAGCTAATTAGTAAAAATTATATCTAGATACATAAATAATTAGGCGGCCAGGGTGATAAGTAATTAGATAACTCGATATAAGGTTATATAAGTAGTAGTAGTAATAAGATAACAGACGATACTACCCCAAGTCACGCCACCACTGTCGGTATAAGTATTACAGAGAGCTGGTTGATTGCTCATTATTACAACAAAGTGGACCACTGTAGTCGCCTGTCAGCTGATGTCTTTCATGTCCGTGATGTATAATATAATTCACCCTCACCTCCTAATACTAAAGAGTGTAGAGATAAGTTCACCATATAGATCAAATAATGTTCTACTTTATATTGTGATGTATTGTGCATAATGATGGTGATAAATAACACACCTCCACCTTCAGTCTCAGATGAAGTTGGTGCTACTTAACCCCCTCCCTTCCCTTCCTCCCTTCGTCCTATGACACACACACACACACACACACACACACTCACACGCACACTCACACACACACACACACACACACACACACACACACACACCAGCAATACTGACCCTCTATATTGCTTCCCCAGAGATATGACCTCATAAATTAAGATGGTTGGGAGGACTTTACTCCAGGTTAAAATTTCAGTCAGTAGCCCCAGTAGAACTTTTGGTTGAAGATACTCACTATATTACCCCCATAGTCTTCTGATATGAACCTTCTTTGTCATTTAAGATCTTCCTAATTCCATCCGTCTATCCAGTAACTATGCATTTTCGTGGTAACCAATCAGAGACCTCCTCGATCTCACCCTCTGGCCCTCAGGCACTTATTGGCTCCTTATACCTTACAGTAATACCTGTACATCTTACCTGAGTTTAAGTTCTAATCCATTCATTTCATTTTTCTTCCCTACGTGTTGTTTGGTTCACATCCCTCCAATCACTTGCCTGTTTTGTGTCATATCTCAACTCAAACGTCATACTTCAAGTCACACACACACAGGTAACATGAGTACTTGAGTAGGTCGAATGAAGAGTTATTTTCTTATTGAACATATTATTTAGTTCGCTACAGTTCAGTTCCTGACGTTGTTATGGAGTATGTAAATGAAATCACATATCCACATATTAAGGTACATATACATTTTTTCTCCTTAGGTCTATGGAAGCTCTTCATGCGACTTCTCTTGTGTCCGGGTCGCTTAACACAATACATTAGGTCGCTTAACACAATACATTAGGTCGCTTAACACAATACATTAACACAGTAGCTATTTTTCTTTTATATCTATATACTTGTTGAAAAGATTATGAGGCGAGTTAGGAAGAAAACAAAGGTTCCAAAACGTATTTAGGTCAAACAGAATCTTCAGACAACAAAATGAGATGAAAATATAAAGTTCAAGAATACAGAATTAGATGAAATTGGCCACTTTCTGCCTAAAAATGAGAAGTTGCTGATTACTTGTAAAGTTTCAGGCTGCCGAGCTGGGTGACACAAATACTTTTCATATTAGAGTTCAGTGACACTAGCAAGTTTCCCACTGCAGATAAATTTTACTTGAGCCGTCCTTAGGCTGCAAAAGGTGTGTGTGTGTGTGTGTGTGTGTGTGCGCAATAATAATAATAATAATAATAATAATAATAATAATAATAAACGGTTTATTAATAGAGTTGCAGCCGGTGGCTGAAAATTTACAGACTTATATTTGATTTAGACATAATGATATGCGTTCAATACATTTACAGGGCTGTACAATACATAAATCAGGAGTTGTTTATTATTTTAACAATAGATGGGATGGTGCTGTTCTTATATCTATCGGTGCGGGCTCTTATGGGCTGAATTTTGTTGTAGTGGCAGACTGCGCGAGGTGGGTGGGGGGCTGCCGGTGGCAGGAGGTGGCGATGACGAGGATGGTGCGTTAGTTGGCTGCCAAGCCTTTCCTCTGTGTGTGTGTGTGTGTGTGTGTGTGTTTAACAATTTCCGACTTAAGATCCAAAGTAGAATTTTGTGCTCCAAAGTCATCAGCCGTCACACAGTTTTTGGGCTAAGTGTACTGCCCTTCACCCTGAATCTGTCTAAAGCTCATTGAGTATTCATTGATATTTGCCTAGGAAGTTGACTCTTTATATGAATGACTTTTATGCGACTTTAATCTTTAATTGCTCTCTCTCTCTCTCTCTCTCTCTCTCTCTCTCTCTCTCTCTGTGTCACTTAACCTCTATTAGTAAAAATAATCGACTCTAATATCTCATCTTTGGCCGGGTGAATACTGTAGCTTTGGCACCTATAATCTTGTCTGATCTCTTCCTTCGTTAGGTTAGGTCAGGTCAGGTTAGGTCAGGTTTGGTTAGGTTAGGATGGGGAAAACGAGCTAATAAGAATCAATCATGAATTGTGCCAGTGTAGTGCATTATGTGTGTAGTAGTAGTAGTAGTAGTAGTAGTAGTAGTAGTAGTAGTAGTAGTAGTAGTAGTATGGTGGTGTAGTGACGATCCCTACCCAGGCTTGAGCAGGTCGGGTAAGCGGAAGAAAAAGTCTCTCAGTGAGTTAGTCAGTCAGAGAATCAGGAAACACGTTAATTGACTGAATAATGTAAATAAAAATATCATTAAAAATTACAAGGGTCCCTGATTTTTCTTATTTCATCTCTCCAACACGACTCAATTTCTAATCTAATTTCAGTGATCTAAATAAAATTATGATCTTATTTTCAATTTTTCTTATAAATGTTTTAAAGAACATTAGATAAGTGGATTTAATGGAATTTGTAGTTAATAGTTATTTAAAGAGGATGGAATCCTTTTATTGTGTTTAAAGAAAATAATAAAAATAGATTAGTGTTCAATACTAAGAACATTTTAGGTTCGTGTTGAAAATCTAGTTATTGTTGATCTCATTCATCCAGGCTCTACCTCTCGTGTTATATAGAGACAAGAAGAACATAAGCAACATCACAACACCATAATAAAAACGGAAGATCAATAAAGCTGGAAATAAAAATCAGAGGAGGGAGTGAGGCCCCGAAAACACCTCGAGTTAATTAACAACAGAATTATAAACATGACAAAAACCTGAGAAAAAAAAGTCTTAAAATATTCTCTTTTATTTTCATCCTCTCTCTCTCTCTCCTATGCATAAATATGAACCACTCCCCAACTCATAAAGACCCGGGTAGGGTCATCTCATATGGTGTGTGGACCATCAATCCATCACGCTACCATATGGTGTAACTCATCATGTGAGGGCCCGGCGGTAGGGTACTGGTGGCGGAAGGTCATGGTACCCTATACCCTACCCTACCTTACCCTACCTTACCCTACCCTACCCTACCTTACCCTATCCTACCCTACCACCAGTGTACCAAAAGTTCTGAACTATATTGCCTTCATTTTAGTACCTAAGTCCTTAAAATACTGATACGCTGTTAATTAATGTATTATTATATAGTAAAATGAAAGAAAACTATACGGGATTTAACACGTGTACTTTAATTGAGGATTTTAATTGGTATGAACAGTAATGTGTAAATATATAGAACATAATGACACAAAATATTGCCTCATCATCCAGGTAAAGTTAAGTAAGACAGAGGGTCATAAACCACCTTAAGTAACTCAACACCTACAGAAGCTCACCTGACTTATGAAACATTATCAGCCAGAAATTAAGATAAAATGTATAATGAACATTTGTAAGTCATTAAATGCCCTAAAGAACGTTTTTTTTTGTTTTTTTTTTTGCACTATGGTTGGATAAAATGAGTGGAAATATCGCTCCATACAAGAAGTGAAATGAGGACAGTTGACAATAAGATAACATTTCCTTCATCACGTGAGGAGAGAGACGTATAGACCCAAGAATTCCATCATTAAAATAAGAGGAAGAGGTTTGTGCCGGTCTATAAGAAAAAAAAGGCGAGGATATGATTGAGGAAGAATAAAGAAAACCCAGCGATTTCTTGAATGACGGTGCTGGTGAGAAAGCACATGCAAGCACGAACGTAACTAATGTGAAAGCACCAGGTGGAGATGAAGTATATAGATTGCTGTGATAAAATAATGGATGAGCTAAAAAGTGTTCTGTAGACCATCACAATATCTCCTTCTTTAAGAGATATATGACGCTAACATTGTTCTTAAATCTCTTATTTTTTTCTGTTTTCTTAAGTTTGTAAACAGAATATACGAGAACAATTGTTTGCTTCTATCCGTCTTCAACATGACTGAGAAGACGTCATCAAGGAGAATATTTTCAAATTTCTGGATTATCATATTTTATGGACACATGTGGCTCAGTCTTGATCACTAAATTACATCTATAAGTCCCCAGTCAATATAAGATTTTCAAATGCATCTCAGATATTCACAAAGAGACGAGAAAAATTAACAATTTATGCTTTACGACCTAAGATATTGAAGTGCAGTAATACATTATAACATCAACTATTTACTAAAATATTTTTATCAAGCAATAACTAAAATTGATTTGTGGCTGCCTTTATGTTTAACGTTTATCTATAAAGCTTTATCGGGGTTAAGCATTACCTTCACTTTCCCCCACCACCTGGGAATCTCCTTTAACAATTCCCAACACCTAAAGCTGTACTTATCTGAATAAACTCTAAGAATGTAAATCAGAATCCCATAAAAATAGAATCGTATTCGACGGAGGGTTTCAACAACAGCTTGTGAGCAAAATCTTGACTCTTTTTATATCACTAGGAAAGAAAAATATTATACTTCGTTGCATTTTCATAACATTAACACATCATTTTTGGTCATCACTCTATTACTCAAGGGGTGTGGATTGACCCCAGACCACAAGGGTGTATATGAGTACTTAACTTTACAGCTGAGGAATAAAGGCAGTCGAGTACAATGCCGGCCATGCTGCCTCCTCCTGTACACAATGTGATGTATCTATAATATCCTTAACAGGCCTTCAGAACTGTGGGATCCAATTTCACATCTTTGCTTTAGACTTTCATCGGCAGGATCACGGGCGTAAGGCGCTTATTGTCGCTTGAATTGATGTTAGTAAGTAAGTCAAGAGCATTACTGAAGAATGGAAAAAGCTACGGTGTTCAAACTTAGCACATGTAACCCTTAGACTTAGTGCTTCAGTGATTTTGGTGTCCCCGTGTTCGAGTAAGAATCTTATTTTCTAAAGTTTTATTCACTAGTATAGGATAAATCTCGGTTAATTATTATAATTAGTTTATTATCATTTATGTCTACCTAGTGAGATGTTGTTTTAGGTAGACATTATTACTTCTGTTTTGATAGATTTTAATGAAACATGAAAGTCTTCCGGAAACAGAATCCAGTTGAAAAAAATAAAAATAAAAGGGGTACCATTAGTGGTGTTTCCCCAGCACGGTCAGAACTCCTGCAGTTATATATCTTTTAACTCTATTAAATTCAAATGAGGGTCATATGAGCCCATATTTTAGCCAAATGGTGAAACGGTGCGCACTAAATCTGCCTAAAGAATGTGAACGGTAAAGTATAAAATTTTTCCTCTTGCCAAAATCCATTATGTGAAGTTGATGATATTCACTATATGTAGCAAAACGGAATCTGGGTAACGTTTCTGTACATATATACGTAACTATAACTAATTCTATTATTATTATTATTATAGTAGTAGTAGTAGTAGTAGCAGGAGTATTTCAAGATATTTAATTTATCTTGCTTTCCAATTCCATGTATTATATCACAGCAATATTGAATTAATACGACAAATACCAAATTTAAACACACTATTTTTCCAGGTAAAATGATCGTTTGTCCATTATGCAAATGAATAACATAACAGAACACCATTTGCATTATGTCTGTACTCGTATAAAACTATACCTAAATAAGATGACCTTGGTTCGTTTTATGATTTTCTGAAGGGATTGTTCTCTGATGTACAAATAAAGACTAGGTGAACGGAGGTCAAATTATCCCCGGCAGGTGAAACAGGTAAAAGGCGGAAAAAAAAACAACCAGTGGAAAGGATTCGTATTAACACTAATTTGATCTGAGGAACTTCTTAACTGGTTCATTACACACACATAGGTTAACAACAGGGTCGTATTTATAGGTTAGAATGAGGCTAGGTTAGAAAAAGTTGGGTTGGGTTAGGTTAGGTTGGGTTAGGTTAGGTTAGCCATACTAGACGTCACCGCTTAATCATACCGCCACAAATTAGATGTCCTCTTCCACCACGTTACAACTTTCAACTATTTTCTTTTTTTCTGCTTCACTCCGCCTCCTGTGTGCCGCAGTTTCCACACTTTAAGCAATTTCAGGTTCCGGCTCTCTCTCTCTCTCTCTCTCTCTCTCTCTCTCTCTCTCTCTTCTCTTTCTCTGGGATAATGAGGTATTTTTTCAAACTCCTAAAAAACAGAACGAGAGAAGAATTTTCACCATATTGAAAGATGAGAGGCACAATTTAATAGTACCCTCAAGCTAATGTTGGTGATTTAACTTATTTTTGTTCTTATTATTGAAAAAAATACTGCACTTGATATGTTTCCTAATTATCAGATCAAAAGGTCAAAGAGAGTGAAAAAGTTTTGGGTAGTTTATTTTCCTCGATTTTATTTTAACTTCTAACACTTCAAAGTCCATTCCCCAACGACCACAACAATGCGTTAATTTCAGATTTTTTCTTTTTTTTTCAGCAGGTTCGGTAGCTTAAGAACCTGAATTCATTAAACACTGAGGCCATGGAATGAAAAAATCCCCTAGGGTTTTACATCAAATTCAAGGCTTCTTATTTTTGTTTTTTAATAATATATCCAACTTTAATAACGAAACTCCCTCCTCATTCTCTCACTTGATTCTCTATTCTCCTATCACCTTCTCTACGTTTTATGATCAATGTTTCTCAGTTATATCTTTCTCACCACTACAACCTCTTCATACATCTCCTACGCATCTCTCCCCACATCATCTATTTAATCAGAAAATTTACATGAACAAAACTCAAAGATTTAAACCAAAAAAACAATCCACTGAACTGTTTTAAATGGTATTCCCTTCTTGAAGTCCTCTATCAACTTAATTATAATAATATACAGTGATTAATAATATTTACCAGATGTGACTTATTCTCAGCTGTAATGTTAGACTGTAAATTCTTCCCAAAAACATCGGATTAGAACTATATTAGAGAATGAACATCAAACGTCATTCTGTAACAGGTTGAGTGGTCAGTGGTCAACAACAGGTAGCTAACAGATCCCACGAGACAATAGTGTAGTAGTTGCTGTCTTGCTAAAATCCTGATTATATATAGTTTCCACTGTAGAAGTTCATCAATGGTTGCATACCATCTCCTTTCATCACCAAGAGTTTTTACGTCTATGTGACTTTACAGTAACATAAGTGCACATAAGATTCATCCCAGGTAGGACGAACCTCGATATATTTGAAAACTCAGAACACTTGGCTTCAGGTACCGTCGTGAGTGTTGGTTCCTCACACAGCCACCAGTCCACGTCCCACTCTACTTACCTTCTGATCTCAGCTGCAGCGTCCAGCATTACTAAAACTTTGGTAGAAAGTTCCATGGAGTGTGGTGACCTTTCAAAGTTGTGTCTAGCGTCAATATTGGCCATCCTAGACGAACTAAACCTCGCTGCCTCTTATTACCTTAGTACAGTAAATATTTATTTTTCTCGGATTAAAACCTTACCCAGTGATACAAGTCAAAGAGTCATAACACACAGGTTGTATAATCAGTCTTTACCAAGCCACTGTATAATGAAGCTCCTTCCCATACATCACGTACCTAATCTTGTAGGGTCTCCTGACTCGTGAAGACTATCTATTCTTATTACACTAAACACCTCCAACTACCTGTTCATTATCTTAAACTTTAGAGTAATGTCATCTTTGTGTTTTTACGATTAAATCTCAGCAATTTGGGTTGGATTTCTTCAACGTGTTATTTAAACCATTCATTTATATTTACAATTACTTCATCGTGTTTACATCCTTTAGTCAACGTCGGTAACACACTGGAGAAATACTTTATTCTTCAGCCTAAGGGAACACCACTCTGGAATACGTAGACCCTTCATTGTTCTAACGCCCTCTCGCCCCCATCATCAATCTTTATCACTCTGTTCTATCAGGCTGGAGGCAACTACTACCACGCCACCAATGGGAAGGCAAAGCATCTAGGAACCAATGTGTTTTATGTCTGCCTATGTGTGATTCTAAAACCTTTGAGAAATTAATTCAATTTGCTTCTTTCAACCACCTAATGCAACAGCTTCTTCCATCCACGTAATGCAACAGCTTCATTTATCCACGTAATACAACAGCTTCATTTATCCACGTAATACAACAGTTTCTTTCATCCACCTAATTATGTTACTGTTAACCTATTCAGGTGTTTGGTTACTGTAAACATCAATTAATGGGTCGACAGCATAAGCCACTAAACCCATACGAGTAAACACGACATATGAACAGTGTTATCTAAGCATCAACCTCGTAGCACTGTTGGTCTGTGATACAGTCAACCCAACGCCTCCCACCATACTGTTTTCCCTCCTTTGGTTGAGTGAAACATGACCTCATTAGCTCATTAGTCCTCTCACTTCTCCCTTTCACCCAACTTAAACCTCCTAATGACCCGTTTTAATTTAATGAGTTTATCTTCTTACTTCCTGGGGTTTTGTTTACTTCTGTAAGGTAATTTGGCCTTTAAGTCACGTCCTCATAATTGTGTTATCTTGACAAAATGACGATCTGGGTCATTGTGTTTGAAATATTTTAACAACATTATTATGAAAACTACATGTTCAGAAATTTTAAGTATTTTTGTATAGAAAACTAACACCTTTAATTTTCGAGGATAATTATAAAATTACAAAGGAATATTAGATGTTTAGAGTAAATTATTTGATAAAAGACAGTAAGTACCAGCAGACTCAGACCAACTTACCAAATTGACCGAATGTTACTTAAGACCAATGAGACCAGACCACTAACTTAGACCAGGAATGTGCTGTAAATGTGTCTCACTGAGGTATAGCTGTGTCTCACTGAGGTATACATGTGTCTCACTGAGGTATAGATGTTTCTCACTGAGGTATAGATGAGTCCACAAGCATATTGTTAATCCCGGAGCTGTGAACACTATAACTCTCACTAATAACAATAAATAATAATCTAAATCAACTTCATGATTGATCACGAGATTTCAAAACAACTACGATAACAAATAAAATACTGACAATACATTCAAAGTTGTGTAGGTTAGGTTAGGTTAGGTTAGGTTGAGACCGGACACCTAGTCTAGCTATAGGGAGGTTAGGTTAGGTTAGATTAGGTTAGGTTGAGACCGAACACCTACTTTAGCTGTAGGGAGGTTAGGTTAGGTTCGGACACCTACTCTAGCTATAGGGAGGTTAGGTTAGGCTGAGACCGAACACCTACTTTAGCTGTAGGGAGGTTAGGTTAGGTTAGGACCGGACACCTACTCTAGCTATAGGGAGGTTAGGTTAGATTAGGTTAGGTTAGGTTGAGACCGAACACCTACTTTAGCTGTAGGGAGGTTAGGTTAGGTTAGGACCGGACACCTACTCTAGCTATAGGAAGGAAACACCCAGGTTAGGTCGAGATTTGTGTGACTTCAGGCAGCATCTCGCGCCACAGTTAAGTAATGTTACAAAACTAAAGTAAACACATTAATCCAACTTTCCTTGTACAGACTTAGAAAAATTATCTTCCCAAGTTTTGGTGATTACGTCGCGGAAAAGTTGAGCCATCCGAAGCACGATTTTGTGGAATTCCATTTTGATTTGGGTCTTTTTCGTGTTCCTTAAGCCATTTATTTATTAACATTCAGGTTACAATAAGTAAATAGTATCAAAAAGAACATTGAAAGACTCAGAAGTGACTTTGTAACATATAATTAAGTCAAGATGATAATACTAACACGACCGAGGGCCTAGCTGGCCCTCGGTCGGGGCTTGACCAGCACGGCAAAAACAAAATCGGACACCAATTCACACTTTTATATTTACTATAGGTGTTTATATATGTATTATGGATATATACTACAGTGACGATATAATATAATAGACAAAGAAAATAGCGATATATAGATTTAGTTTCAGGGTTTATTCAGTTATTAATTACTGACATTACTATAATGTTTGTTTTCCTCTCATCTGTATAGTTTAAGTCTTTACTGTTGTTTTAAGTAACTTTAGATTTAATTGTTTTTCTTTGGAACTAATGTTGACATTTACATTATTTTCAGAATATATCATAATATCACCCAACGCTTCCATTTAAAACGAAAACAAAGATTTTTAAGCCTTAGGTTACAGTAGTCCAGGTTTTCTATGACACTATTCACGTATATTTAATATGATGACCTACATGAACGCCTCTGGCCAGTCAGAAGCTTAAAAAAACATATATAGAGAGAAGTTAGGCAATTATCAGTATTCCACAAGAACAATAACAAGTCCACTACTCGAGCCATCATTCCCTGAACAACTCGAAGCTTGTATCCAGTCAGGTGTACCAACTGACCAGATGTAATCACGGTTACGCCTTCAGTATAATCCTCCAGGTTTATACAGTCACCGACCAAGGCTGGGAAGATACTGGTTTCTGACAGTGTACCTCTAGCGTTGATTATAGTGTCAGTGGCGATGGACTGTCCTCTGGGAAGCGGCATGTCAACAGTCACCAGGATGTTATCGTGTTTACTCACTAGCTTTTGGCCGTGTGCTCATTACGTATACATAGATAGCATTTTGTTAACACACACACACACACACACACACACACACACACCTGTAAATGCAATCTTTGGGTCACCCTTTCCAAAATTCATGAGATTTTTTTTCTCGATATCCAACATCCAATTTGTAGCAGGAATCATCATAATCGATAAAACAGATTGAGATAATTTATTCAACCACACGCACACAGAGCGAAGATAGCAGCCTAGTTTCCTTCACCATCTCAACCTACCAAGAAATATAAACTGACCCAAGAAATAAACTATAAATTATGATATATATTTAGAAGCATCTTTGAAGCCTATGAAGATGAAGAAGTCAAATAAATTCAATGGCAAAAAAAAAAAAAAATCCTAATTCTGGTTGGAATAAAAAATGTGGTTAAGTCTATAGTAACGTTGGTCAGAGTCGCCGCCCAAGTGTCAACACCATCTAGTCTGAGTAGGAGGAGAGATATATAAAAGCCTCGACCGAACCCCTGTATACGAACCTTTGACCCACCGAACCCTCAAACCCTGAACCCTTATGAAAAGAAGAAAGTTCATACCTGTCAAAAATTATTAAACCCATATTTTCTAAGGGGGGGTTAGGTTAGGTTAGGTTAGGTTAGGTTAGGATTAGGTTAGGTTAGGTTAGGTTTGGATTAGAATGAGATCAAGAGTATAAAGGCAAACATGTTGCTAAATATCCACAAGTTACATTCAGTTTAACCTAATGAACAAGAAGGCTTCCACATTCACGTTAATACATCACATTCACTACCACATTAAGCTGAGTGTTTACGCGAGCTTAACGTCCATTCACTCTATTTAATTTTATGCCACGAAACAATTATTACTGTCACTATTGCTTGTAGTATATGTAGTGAGTTTTTTTGTTGTTGTTTCACTTCCTTTGTGTTAACTTCCTCTTCCCTCCTCTTCCTTCGTTCACCTTCCTACCTTCCCTTCCTTCCTCCTTCTCCTCCTCCTCGGATTTTCATTCTTAGACGAATTCTTGTTGTTATTTGTGTTTTTCAATCATAAACTCCTCCTCTGCTGCCGCCATATTTACTCACCTCTCTCGCTGCCTTAACACCCGCATGGATACTTTCTTTTTAGTTCAAACACACGATATATCCCCGAATATCCTGAATCCTTTGCTTTAGCCACAACGGATCTGGTTAATTATGAGATTCTCTCGAGTTCCCGGAAGCGTAATACCCCCCCCCCCCTCCCCCCACCCCCCTCCCTTCCTGCTAATCTTCAGGAAACAATGCGTATATCCACCTTCAGGAGGAATCATGTTCCCACGAAGGACAAGGAGCGACTGATACGTGGTATTTGTTCCTCCTCTCAAGATGCTTTCCCTCTCTCTCTCTCTGTCTCTCTCAGCATCATCACAGTATTGTAGTTTATCGTCTGATTTATTTCATCGACATAACTTTCTCCTGTAGATGAGTTTAATTCCTTCTACGATAGCGTCTTATCTTAGCTCGTCATGTGTTTAATATTTACATACTTCAACTTGTTTATTTAATATTTATTCTTTATGCATTATGAGCCTCCTCCTCCTTTCCCTTTTCCTCTCCTCCTGCTCCTTCTCTCCCTCCTCTCCCTCCTCCTCCTCCTTTCCCTTTTCCTCTCCTCCTTCTCCTCCTCTCCCTCCTCTCTCCTCCTCCTCCTCCTCATATACAACAAGGTAGCCGAAACCAAAAGTAAACACAGGTACTCTTATTTTTTATCCATTCACTCTTCCTGATGTAAAGTCTCCATTTTACGGCTTTAAATCACACCCCTTACTATCACCATACCTCACTGTTTCCTGCCTTCTGTCTCATTGACCACTGATGCCACAATGAACTCCGATTCGTAACCCACAATCTCATTTTAGTGAACGGTGGAAGTGGTTATTTCACATATCCAAAATGAATAGTTTTACTGGTGCTACACTCGCCTTCTGCACACGAGAGACATGCAGGTGTGGTCTCAGTGTATACAATATGTTTACACTTGCATCTTTCCTGTCCAAAGTTTGTTTAAATGAGATTTGTGAACGAATGGCGGCAATAATATTTCAATCTAACCTAACCTAATTTAGCCTAACCTAACCTAACCTAACCTAACTTAACCTAACCTAACTTAACCTAACCTAACCTAACCTAACCTAACCTAACCTAATCTAATTTAATACAGGTATAGTTTGACTATTGTGTGAGAGTATAGACGATGTCGTCAATGCAAGAGAACAAATTGGAATCATAATTTATTTTCATTATATTATGAAAAACAAAATAAAACATTATTCTGATCCCTATTGAGTGAGACACACACACACACACACACACACACACACACACACACACACACACACACACATATAAGAATATTTGGTGTATTATGCCATAGGAACAAGATGACACTTACCAATGCATACTGATGAAGCCACGACGCACTGAACGGTTAACTAACAAAGTCTCTTAACACAGACTAGGAGTGAGACAGAGGGAACAACTCGTATAGATGACAACATGCATAGAAATCCCCAAATGGAATAAACGAAAGAGGAAGAGTGATGGTATAGTCAATTTTTAGATAGAAGCCAAATTGCATATTTATACAACCTCGAAGCTAGTTTTTGGAAGAACCCCAGGACCATGTGAATCAGTTTTACCCTTATTGGCTTCATGGTTCGTTTCAGATGTGATTTATACGTGCCATAGAGGATATAAATATGGAATGTGTGTATGGTATTAAAATAACCAGATATAAACAAGAAAATAACACTTACTTGTATGAAATGAAATATGACTTAATGAATGGATTATGAGAAAGGCTTTAGAAGTACTTTTGAAGGAGTGTGGTGAAGGAGGAGGTGAAGGAGGAAGAAGAGGTGGACGAGGAAGAAGAGGTGGAGGAGGAGGAAGATCAGGAGGAGGAATAGAAGGAAGAGAACTATCAGAATGGAGGGACTAACATTTCTGCTGTTCAAATCCAATCACTAGTGTATCGGTATAATGTTTCTCCACCGTCCTGTAGTAATAAACTGTCTTCAGCACAGGTGAGGAAGGAACAAGATAACTTACACCTACGATAATGAATTCTAATCACACATATCTCGTGGCTATATAACAACGGCAACAGATAGGGGAGGGACGGGCGGGAGTTAATTAATGATGAGTATTTCCTGTAATAATTATCAAGTGTAATGACCCCTTTTTTTAATCATGGAAAATGCTAGAGGATTCTGGTGGTATAAATAACATAAAGAATCAAGATATTTTTTTTATATAGTATTACTTGAACAGCGATAAGATTAAACAAAGGAACGCGAGTACTAAGGAATTATTTCTTGGTTCATTTCAGAAATATCATTACAAGAGGAGCGTGTGGGCAGACGTAGAGGTTAGAGAACAGGTGAAAGTGATCCATTAATAGATCAGGTAAGTAATTAATGTATTGACACCACAATAAATACAGGTAAGGTATAAAGGAGGGTTGAGGACAGTATATATAGTCTACGGGTCTTAATCTTTTGTCTCTGTACCATGTCGAGCGGACTCGGGATATACATATATTCACAGCTGTGCATTCGTTTGTGACATTTTTATTCGCCAAACGTTTCTTCAGTATTGTGATCTCTTGCCAGTATATATATTTGGTGATTTGACCAGCCGCACGGGTAAGCTATTCCACACAGAGGGAAGTTTTAGCGTCTCAGCTTAGTTTTGGATGGAATATGAAAACTGACAAATCTTGTTTAACGAAAGTGACCCAGAACAGAGATGGTTCCCCTTATGTAAACAGCGAAGTCAAAAAGTTATTTAAGAAGATTTATTCCGAAAGACATGTAAAGCAGCTTTGTGTTTTTAACGTTGTTGTGGGAGAACGACCACACAAGTCTAGGATGAACACTGCAGGGACAATGGTCACCTGTGGATAACATGGCCCCGTCTGTGACACGTGACACAATGGGGGTTTTCTGTACTGTCATCAGCAATTAGTGTAGAATGTTGTGCCAGGACAGCTATGATATCATGTTTATAATCATTAATATAAAATGAATCGTTCACCGTCAGTTAATAATGGAGAGAGAGAGAGAGAGAGAGAGAGAGAGAGAGAGAGAGAGAGAGAGAGAGAGAGAGAGAGAGAGCCTCGGTATGTTTATGTGTAAGCTCTTATTAACAGTGTCCTCCAGGGTAAAATTGCAGCATTAATTATATACACTGGAAATAGTTTTATGATGAAGCCGTCACAACACCTCCAGGGTACTGCTGTATATCAACTAACAGTAAAAACAAAAAAAATAACACGATTCATCTAACATCAACAGAGGTGAAACTTTATAAGATATGGTGTAAGAGAAGTAATATTTATTTTCACAGACTCGCAGGTATAGTTATAATATAAATAATAACATAAAGTCTCTTTCATCTCCGTAAATTACAGCGTGTCTTTGGTCGGTGTTATGGAAGCTCTTCACATATGGTCAACGTAAGGTAACTATGTCAGCGTCTTAAAGCTGTCAGAGAAACAGTCATCCCTTTATAGGAACCTTGTACTGTTTGTTAGATACCTATACTTAGAAATGAAGAACGTAATTAGTTTTTGTGGCTGTTGTGGGCGGCCTTTTGAAACTAATTTTAAAACGTCGAAAAATGTTAAACACACACTTTAGGTCGCGAGAGGTTATTAGCATTTATTTAATATTGTTGGCTGCCAGCCACCACACTGTGTCGGCCAGACATGATATGACAATGCCACTGTACTGTGTCATACAGGCATTATATGACACTCATTAAAGGTTGACACAAGAGCCAGAATGAAACACTGACGCCAGACTCACGCGGCTGATGCCCTGGCTGGCCTCGATCATACC
>CAUDMG010004100.1:2952500-2990000 GCA_958450375.1 Homarus gammarus
ATTATTGTTGGTAATATTGTTATTGTTGACTCAAAAAGAAAAAAATAATAATAATAAACATATTATCCCCAGAGGGCGTTCCCAGGCTCACGACCTCAGTGTGGGTTAAGTGGAAAGTAAATTTTCTCCGGCCCTCCAGAGTAAACGCGCTGGAAAAATCTTGGAGAATTTTGTCGCCCTTACCATGACGCTGCCCAGTAAGCTGAAACATTTGCTTCCCTCGGTTTCTTTTCTTAAAACGTATACATTTATTTCTTCATCGTCAGCTGTGTGTGTGTGTGTGTGTGTGTGTGTGTGTGTGTAAATTCATCGCACTATTGAACAATGTGGACAAACAGATATAACTAACCCCCATAATTTTTTGTCGTATATTCAACAACTAGCCCTCGTCTGAGTTAGTTTCATGGGCCAAGGTTTCCCATTTACCGCCATCACACTCAGAGGTAATTCTGTGGTCAAAAAATTAAATTAGGCTCGTAAAACAGGCTACATTATTCTTGATAACAGCGCCAGTAACACTCGTATATCTCGTCTGGGACCTTACTACATGTCTTTGAGGGTGTGGTGTGGTGTGGTGTTTTGTGGTGTCACGGCAGGGTTGTCCACATTAGTTAACTGAATGACACCACAACATATAACACCATCCATCATCACTATACTTACCACCATCCATAATCACTACATAAAACACCATCCATCATCACTACATATAACACCAGGTATCATCACTGCATTCCACCATCCATCATCACTACATATAACACCACCCATCATCACTACATATAACACCATCCACCATCACTACATATAACACCATCCATCATCACTACATATAACACCATCCATCATCACTACATATAATACCATCCATCATCACTATATATAACACCATCCATCATCACTACATATAACACCATCCATCATCACTACATATTTCACCGTCCATCATCACTACATAACACCATCCATCATCACTATACTTAACACCAACCATCATCACTACATATAACACCACCCATCATCACTACATATAACACCATCCATCATCACTATACTTAAAACCATCCATCATCACTACATACCACCATCCATCATCACTACATAACACCATCCATCATCACTATACTTAACACCATCCATCATCACTATACTTAAAACCATCCATCATCACTACATAAAACCATCCATCATCACTACATAACACCATCCATCATCACTACATAACACCATCCATCATCACTACATATAACACCATCCATCATCACTATACTTAACACCATCCATCATCACTATACTTAAAACCATCCATCATCACTACATAACACCATCCATCATCACTACATAACACCATCCATCATCACTACATAACACCATCCATCATCACTACATATAACACCACCCATCATCACTACATATAACACCATCCATCATCACTATACTTAAAACCATCCATCATCACTACATATAACACCATCCATCATCACTACATATAACACCATCCATCATCACTACATAACACCATCCATCATCACTACATAACACCATCCCTCATCACTATAGTAATGAACTGGGGTAAAGTTTTACTATATTTAGAAACGCCAACTTCATTAATTATTTCTGAATGGTTAAATTTTGAATTGGCCTCAATGAGTGTGCTGTTAATCTGGGTCAGTCATACTTGTAGTTAGTTCCCATAAAGTTCAAAAGCTTTTGTATTTTATGGTGCCTGTGACCCACGGGCCACGTTTGTGACATGATAATAACATTTTTATTATTATTATTTTTTTTTTTTTTTTGATGGGAAGGGATTTTTACGACCGGTCACATCTCTTGTAGCGTTGCGACTGCACACCAATTTCGAAGCGATGGGTACGGGCAAAGTAGGTATCTACCTACCTTGGGAATGGGTACCTCTTTTGTGGCGTAGTAACCGCACACCTCCTAAGTGAGGTTCTGACGGGGCATCTCTTACGTGGCGTTACGACCGTGCGTCTGTTTGTAGCGTTATGTAATGAGGGAAATTTCTCATCCTTTTTTTCAGGATTAACGAAAATATAATAATAATAATAATAATAATAATAATAATAATAATAATAATAATAATAAAGATTAATAATAATAATAATAAAGATTAATAAAAAATATAAAAAATATTAAATAATAATAATAATAATAATAATAATAATAATAATAATAATAGCAATATAATAGTGAAGTCCATAAATAAATACAAAAACAAAGAATATAAATATTGAGAACAATATACAGTATGTATGTTGTGTTGTCAATAGTGAGAGAAACAATTGAGACCCTGCAATTGGGTGTAAATGAGGCAGAAAGTCAGATGAGCAACCTGGGACTTGGTCACAATTTTCGTGATGCCATATGGCAGCAGGGTCTACCATTAGACAACACATTATGCTTCCACTATCTTCCCAGGCGGCAGTACCTCCCTCTTTGATAGGTGCCTACTACCTACTACCTGTACAGTAAAAATTTACAGTTGTAGGAAAGTTGGTAGAGTGGCCAAATTGCTATTTAACCGTTCATGTGTTCTGAGGGGGGGGGGGGGGACCTTCGTTGGTGAGGGCAGAGGTGACTCGAGAGGCCGATACGGACCGGGAGGCAGGGCTCCCACTTTTGGGGGAAAAGGTTCCTAGATCAGAAAATTTGAGTGGACTTATGGACAATCTAGGAAAATGGTAATTTGGTCGGAAATTGCGGGAAATATGATTATTATGAAAGGACCTATGATTATTATTCCAAAGACTACAATTTCGTTAAGTTTAACAGTGATTAGTGAATTATATACTTATTACAAAAGAATGTATTTTGCATATTAAGGGTTTAAGACTTCATTTGAGCTTTTTTTCTTTAAAACTGTTAAGTTCTCCATTATAAGTACCTAATTTACTAATTTATTGTCTGCTAGTGTGTGTATCAGGGAGAGAGAGAGAGAGAGAGAGAGAGAGAGAGAGAGAGAGAGAGAGAGAGAGAGAGAGAGAGAGAGAGAGAGAGACAGTTTTTATTCATAAATGTTTATAAAACTGAGAAACTAATATAATGCATAATAATAATTCAATTAAAAGATTTTTTTTTTAATATTATTCATTCTCGGGAAATATTCACATTAGTTTGGGGAATTCAAGGTTTTGCTTTGTGGGAGCCCAGGTAGTGTGGTGTGTGGGGTGGTGTGGTGTGGTGTGTGGGGTGGTGTGGTGTGTGGGGGGTGGTGTGGTGTGGTGTGGTGTGTGGGGTGGTGTGGTGTGGTGTGTGGGGTGGTGTGGTGTGGTGTGGACATACAGTACATACATACATACTCTCACTTTATCATTGGTTTTGTGTAATCGAAGCTCATATACTTAACACATCAAAGGTGAATTATCAGAGACGTTAATTGAGTGGTCCTCTCAGGTAAAACTTACTACCTGTTGAGATAATTGACTCGTTCTCCTCAGAGACTGTCTCAGGTGAGGGAACCCATCATCCTGGTATTTAATAATTGTGTTTTGAGTTTGGTTAACTGGCGGTACCATTTTTTTAGACCAGAAATACAAATTGATTCACTACAGTATTTATGAATTTCGACGCAAGTAACAATAAATAATAATACGAAGAACTTAAACTTGCAGAACAACGATAAAATAATAATAATAATAATAATAATAATAATAATAATAATAATAATAATAAAAATTACTCAAAAAATATATTTATGTCACGTATCAATTATAAACGTTTGTGTCTCTTACAGTCAGAAATACATAAAGGTTAACTTAATACATAACCCAACCTTGCTATAATACCTGTATGGGACGGGGTTAATTGCCTATAGTATACATAGTCATCATTACAGTCGCTTTAATGATACAGTAGTTTACAGTACAGCTCACGTCGAGGCTCCTACAGCTTAAATTAATTACACAGGGTTACAGACAGACCTTATGTGGATCAGGAATACTTGAACGAGGGTTTACTGTGTTATGGTGTAAGACGTAAACTGAATCTAATTAAGACCTTACACAACAGGTACAGGTAACTTACTGTGTATATTAATCACCTGGTGTAGTAAATTCTTAAATAGACGTCGTGGTGTGAAGGAGCTGTGTGTTGCATCTTTATGTATGTATGTATGTATGTATGTGTGTGGATGTATGTATGTGTGTGGCTGTATGTATGTCAGGAAATAATAGAATAAAGTCAAAAATAGGATTACCTGCTCATTAGACACTCAAGCTTATTTAACCTGACGATTAAACACCCTAACCTAACCTAACCTAACCTAACCTCACTCCCACCAGATTACATTCAGGTTGTTTTAATCATCCGGTGAATAATAATAATAAGCTGGTTTGTCTAATCTTCGGGTCATGAAAGAGGTATACTGTCCATAAAAGATACGTAAATTCAAATGTAAATATTGACCTATTCTGGCTAAATAACCTTTTATTAACCCTAGTCAGCCAATCACAGAGCTCCATCATGGGTACGTCATAACAGGTGGGTGGAGCTTTTTATCTCAGCGTTCCTCGGGGTTGATGTCATTAATTAATTATTTTTACCTATTTCAGCGTAATTATTAACATGTTTCTACCTGAAGAATCTCCATCCCTCGGTTTATTTCTCCCAAATATTAACCACCCGAACGCTAACCTAAGATGAAAGTCCGTTATATCGAGGGTCAGTTAGATGAGAAACCTCCATCTAACGAACTATTATAGTGATGAAAGTCCGTTATATCGAGGGGGCAGTTAACGGATTACATGGAGAGAAGTCCTTTATAGGGAGGGTATATTAACAGAAGAAGTCCCCTATATAGAAGGAATATTACATGTAAAAAAAACAGTTAACGGATTACCTAGCGAAAAGTCCGTTGTAGGAAGAGTTCACTGTAATACCAATAATGTCTTCAGGTATTCTTTTATCCCTATAGTGCCCAGGGTATAATTATCCTCTCGTATTAAGTAAAACAAGAGAGTAAGGAGAAGCCAGTCGGTGCGCCATGATGTCCAGAAACTATCACTCGAGAAAAATAAATATCAACTTAGGGTTCAAGAGTCGAGTGTTTGCTACAACAACTTTTACGAGTTTTATAAGATGGGAAAACAAACGATACTTTCTAGAGGTAAATAAATCATTACATGTATAAATAAACAAGTCAATTTTCGCCGACAAAAGAAATCACACAAGATGAGGCTGTTTAGAAATTAGGTTATGACATCTTGATGTATTTGTGGATTAATTACTTGATGAACCTAAAAGACTTCATTTAATAGTGCCTCCTTTACTAAATGGCCATAAGAACAAACACTATGATAAAATAAACAGTTATTTAAGGGAATTTTAACCAAACAAAAATAAATAAATTATTTTTTTTATCAATAATATAATGAATAGAAGCAAGTTTATTAGAATTATCTCCCTCAAGAAAATATATCAAAGATTATTTACCCCCAGATCACCACACACCTTTTCCCTGCTGGTGATAAAATCCGACTCTTACATTTATTGACGTGATGAACCAATTTGACGTAGTTGAGTCGCCACTGTTTTGTATTCCTTCTCAACTTACCTCGTAATTTTACCACTAGACGTGTGAATACTCGTAAACACGTGTCTCTTTAAACACTTAATAGTCTTCCCAGTGTACCAAAACAATACCACTTTATTATTTGTCAGTGGTATGAGTTAAGGAGAGTACTGCATATATATAAACGTCCGTGAGAGGTGCACACACATTACCATCGTACAGTACCAACAGTCTGACTGTCAGCTGATACTTGATACTGAAACGAAGGAGCGCCAGACGAACAGGTCCTCAAACTACGTGTATATTATAAACATGACAACCTAAAAATATTAACTGGTTTCCTGTAAAGACCAATGACCTCAAGGCTGTGACCTCCCGAGGAATTCTGTGATTGGCTGACTGGTCCGCAATAGAACGTAATTAAGAAAGACTTTCAAAGACTCACACCAGAGTGACACAGCACCTCGCTCGAGTGCCGTCCACTTCTTGAAACAACCATTAACAATTTTCCGAAGAATTAAGACACATGATAAGGAATGATAATCACAAAGGTTGTTTGAAGCTCCCCCATGTCTTCTTCCTGAGTTCATTATCCTCTTCCTTAGTTCATCATCCTCTTCCTTAGTTCATTATCCTCTTCCTTAGTTCATCATCCTCTTCCTTAGTTCATCATCCTCTTCCTTAGTTCATTATCCTCTTCCTTAGTTCATCATCCTCTTCTTTAGTTCATCATCCTCTTCCTTAGTTCATCATCCTCTTCCTTAGTTCATTATCCTCTTCCTTAGTTCATCATCCTCTTCCGTAGTTCATCATCCTCTTCCTTAGTTCATCATCCTCTTCCTTAGTTCATCATCCTCTTCTTTAGTTCATCATCCTCTTCCTTAGTTCATCATCCTCTTCCTTAGTTCATCATCCTCTTCCTTAGTTCATTATCCTCTTCCTTAGTTCATCATCCTCTTCCTTAGTTCATCATCCTCTTCCTTAGTTCATCATCCTCTTCCTTAGTTCATCATCCTCTTCCTTAGTTCATCATCCTCTTCCTTAGTTCATTATCCTCTTCCTTAGTTCATCATCCTCTTCCTTAGTTCATCATCCTCTTCCTTAGTTCATCATCCTCTTCCTTAGTTCATTATCCTCTTCCTTAGTTCATCATCCTCTTCCTTAGTTCATTATCCTCTTCCTTAGTTCATTATCCTCTTCCTTAGTTCATCATCCTCTTCCTTAGTTCATTATCCTCTTCCTTAGTTCATCATCCTCTTCCTTAGTTCATTATCCTCTTCCTTAGTTCATCATCCTCTTCCTTAGTTCATTATCCTCTTCCTTAGTTCATTATCCTCTTCCTTAGTTCATTATCCTCTTCCTTAGTTCATCATCCTCTTCCTTAGTTCATTATCCTCTTCCTTAGTTCATTATCCTCTTCCTTAGTTCATCATCCTCTTCCTTAGTTCATTATCCTCTTCCTTAGTTCATTATCCTCTTCCTTAGTTCATTATCCTCTTCCTTAGTTCATCATCCTCTTCCTTAGTTCATTATCCTCTTCCTTAGTTCATTATCCTCTTCCTTAGTTCATCATCCTCTTCCTTAGTTCATCATCCTCTTCCTTAGTTCATCATCCTCTTCCTTAGTTCATCATCCTCTTCCTTAGTTCATTATCCTCTTCCTTAGTTCATCATCCTCTTCCTTAGTTCATTATCCTCTTCCTTAGTTCATTATCCTCTTCCTTAGTTCATCATCCTCTTCCTTAGTTCATTATCCTCTTCCTTAGTTCATTATCCTCTTCCTTAGTTCATTATCCTCTTCCTTAGTTCATCATCCTCTTCCTTAGTTCATCATCCTCTTCCTTAGTTCATCATCCTCTTCCTTAGTTCATCATCCTCTTCCTTAGTTCATCATCCTCTTCCTTAGTTCATTATCCTCTTCCTTAGTTCATTATCCTCTTCCTTAGTTCATTATCCTCTTCCTTAGTTCATCATCCTCTTCCTTAGTTCATCATCCTCTTCCTTAGTTCATCATCCTCTTCCTTAGTTCATTATCCTCTTCCTTAGTTCATCATCCTCTTCCTTAGTTCATCATCCTCTTCTTTAGTTCATCATCCTCTTCCTTAGTTCATTATCCTCTTCTTTAGTTCATCATCCTCTTCTTTAGTTCATCATCCTCTTCCTTAGTTCATCATCCTCTTCCTTAGTTCATCATCCTCTTCCTTAGTTCATTATCCTCTTCCTTAGTTCATTATCCTCTTCCTTAGTTCATTATCCTCTTCCTTAGTTCATCATCCTCTTCCTTAGTTCATTATCCTCTTCCTTAGTTCATTATCCTCTTCCTTAGTTCATCATCCTCTTCCTTAGTTCATCATCCTCTTCCTTAGTTCATTATCCTCTTCCTTAGTTCATCATCCTCTTCCTTAGTTCATCATCCTCTTCCTTAGTTCATCATCCTCTTCTTTAGTTCATCATCCTCTTCCTTAGTTCATTATCCTCTTCCTTAGTTCATTATCCTCTTCCTTAGTTCATCATCCTCTTCCTTAGTTCATCATCCTCTTCCTTAGTTCATCATCCTCTTCCTTAGTTCATTATCCTCTTCCTTAGTTCATTATCCTCTTCCTTAGTTCATCATCCTCTTCCTTAGTTCATCATCCTCTTCTTTAGTTCATCATCCTCTTCCTTAGTTCATCATCCTCTTCCTTAGTTCATCATCCTCTTCCTTAGTTCATCATCCTCTTCCTTAGTTCATTATCCTCTTCCTTAGTTCATCATCCTCTTCCTTAGTTCATCATCCTCTTCATTAGTTCATCATCCTCTTCCTTAATTCATCATCCTCTTCCTTAGTTCATCATCCTCTTCCTTAGTTCATTATCCTCTTCCTTAGTTCATTATCCTCTTCCTTAGTTCATCATCCTCTTCCTTAGTTCATCATCCTCTTCCTTAGTTCATCATCCTCTTCCTTAGTTCATCATCCTCTTCCTCAGTTCATTATCCTCTTCCTTAGCCCATCATTTCCCTCCTCGCTTTCACCCTAATCTTCTTCTCCTTCTCCTTCCTCCCATCATTATTCTCCCCCTCTTACACCTCCTTTCATTTCCTCTCACCCCTCCCTCATTTTCCTCCCTCTCACTTGCTTCCTCTTACTCTCACTCCCCTCCCACTTATTTCCCTCTCAACCTTACCTTCCATCCTCTCTCGTTTCCTCCCTACTCACCCCACTCCCTACACTCTGACCCCACTCCCTATGCCACATTACCTGGGGCTGTGGACAACATTAAGTCTTAATAGCACTTAATTACTTACTAAACTTTGGTGACTAAAAGCCAACCTCAAGAAGATTCATTTTGGGACTTAGGTACGTGTGTGTACGTGTGTGTGTGTACGTGTACGTGTGTTATATTTTACGGCTGAGTCATTCGATGTTACAGCCGTGTTATGTGTTACGTCCTTGTTATGAGTGCGTTACGGCTCAGGCTCAGGGTCAGTAAGGTTATACAACGTCACGTATGGTTAGGACCAGGATGGACGACCTCCCACCTGGGGAAGCGAGCCCCAGACACCTCGCCTTGACCCTATATGGCACACTGGTAATACTTGATACTCGACAGTGACGCGTCCTGGACCTGTTCATCTATCACTGACTAGACTGTTTCATCTACTCGTGCGTTGTTGAAGGATAGAGGGAGATAGATAGATAGATGTGCGGCTTCATCTAGGTGTGTGTTGTTGAGAGAGAGAGAGAGAGAGAGAGAGAGAGAGAGGCTTCTTCTAGGCGTAAAAGTCCACTTAATTACAAATTGAGACAATATTTTAAAAAATCTTAGATATTTCGAAGTGCTTCAATATTTTTCTTAGACTTCGTACGAATACTTACATAAGGTCGCGTCGGGTCGGGTCGGGTCGGGTCGGGTCGGGTCGGGTCGGGTCGGGTCTCGTCGGGTTGGGTCGGGTCGCATCGGGTCGGGTTAGGTTAGGTTAGGTTAGTGGAGGAAAGGACATATATGACATTCCCTCCAGATCTTTCAGCAGCCTTCCTCAGTAACAACAATGACCCCTGATATCACCCAGTATCAGTTTTCGTTTGAGATTCCATCAATTACTGGTAAAGCATCTTGGTACAAAGCCTCTTCTGAGTTGCTCCTCCAAGACAAGGATGGGCAGGAGGATGCTAGACCACAAAATGTAAACAAAGACGAGGGGGGGGGGGAGGAGGAAGAGGAGGAGGGGGGGGGAGGGGGGGGGAGGGAGGAAGCCGGAGTAAGTGAGCCTTGGAACCACTTGTTATTTTGACCTTCTAAAACACCCACGCCACAGTCCACCTACCTCAATCTACATCCACGCCACAGTTCACCTACAACTACCCGGCTGTACCTTCACCTATACTGTACACCCGTTAGCCAGCTTGGATCTACTGCTTCCCCGTTGAACAGTTTACGTCTACTGCTTGCCCATTGAACAGCTTGCGTTCTGTTGTGTTATGGGCGTGGTACATCATCGTTAAACAGGTGAAGTGTTCATATTTGTGTACATGTTCAATACTGTTCAATCATCAGGTCACAAAAGAGAAACAAGATAACATGATAAACAAGCAGGATATATTGAGTACCTCATAACAGTCATGTATTTCAAAAGTGAAAGAAATTAATAAGAGTGAAACCTCCATATGAAGGACTAACCTCTTACACACAGTCCGTTAGAAGAAAGTTTCATATTTAACGGACATTGATCTAACGGACAATCCTCTTACACACAGTCCGTTAGAAGAAAGTTTCATATTTAACGGACATTGATCTAACGGACTAACCTCTTACACACAGTCCGTTAGAAGAAAGTTTCATATTTAACGGACATTGATCTAACGGACTAACCTCTTACACACAGTCCGTTAGAAGAAAGTTTCATATTTAACGGACATTGATATAACGGACTAACCTCTTACACACAGTCCGTTAGAAGAAAGTTTCATATTTAACGGACATTGATCTAACGGACTAACCTCGCAAATATAGTCCATTAAATAAAGGTTTACGATATACTTGTGATTACGTTTTCTTCCGTGGAATAGTTTGTCCTGTAACAAAAAGAAGAATAAATGGAAAAACACAAGAATTTTTCTCTTTCTGGTGATATATATATGACGGCTAAGCTATCGGGTAGAAGTATAATACAGTACATCATCTACTTCAGGATTTACAGGCAGTCGTATATTAAGGGCAAGACAATGAGTTTCTTGTGTTGTGCTGTAGTGGTTCAAGAAGGTGCTGGGTTACTTACCATCAATAGTCTTATCAAGGACAGTATTACCAGGCCTGGGATCTAACCCCTACAGTACCTACAGTTGAACTAATGATATAAATCGTCGGGGTTTTTTTTTCTTCAGGAATTACACAGGAAAATCCCAAGATATGGTAGTAATTGTTTTGAAATATACCAGTGTTTTTTTTTTCTTTATTAAATTTATTCAAGCGTTCAATTGGTTCTCATTACAAATAATTTTCCGTAATGTTTACAGCTTCCATAAATTCGCTTCACTTGTTAAAAAAAAAAAAAATTAAACGATGCTGAGAAGATTAATTTGGAAGGCTTTAAAATACCTGATGAGCAGCTTCAATAAACATGTTCCCATACCAAAAGGAATAAAGTCTCTACCTTTTAGATAAATATGAGTCCTCGGGTCATAGCGCTAGTGTGTGTTGTCAGTCATAGAACAAAAAGGACTCATTCTATCATCCAACGAAACAGGTAATGACACAACCAGGTGACTTCTGAATCTCTTGTATCGAACACTACTACTACCAGCCAATAGTAATTTAGTGTCAAACTTTAATACGTAATTGATCTAAAGTGATAATCAGACGAAGATAATCCCCTGCGTAGGTGGATGGATGAGTGGCTATTGATCCGCCTCTTACTATAGCAAATCTTCCCTCTCAGGTGAGACTCCTGCTTCGTGCTGCATCAACAGGTGTACAGGTGTGCTTGTGTTCAGTGACATCCATGGGAGTTTCTGAAAAGCTGGTGGTGGTGGTGCAGTGGTCCACGACATACATACATATACATACATATACATACATACATACATACATACACATACATACATACATACATACAGTTCTCCATACGACCTGACCCACACATAGGCAATTTGATCTTCTACCAGTAACCAAAAACTGCAAACAGTGAAACTTCTATTTAACGGACTCTAAAGATATGAAAGTCCGTTATATCAAGGGTCCGTTATATGTGAAACCTCCAACAAACGGTTTATTGAGCTAAATCCGTTATAATGAGAGTTTCACGAGAAATCTCCTTTTCAACCAAGAACAGCCTTCACAACTCTCTCTTACGACTCAACCAAATCTACAAAAAACTAATTTATCTACAGACAACCACCATAAAGTGTACATTCACAACCCTCTTCTCTCCGCTGCCTCTACAAAGTGAGAAAAAACCCAATCTTGTGAGAGGTAATACATCAAAAAATTACACCAGTATCACAAACAACAAGTTCCTAGATGTCCTTCCTCTTCAAAAGCCCATCAATCATGCTACATTTTCCTATTTTTATATATATATATAATACATTAGTTTCTCTTCCTATCAATTACTTTTATACAGAATTTTGAATAATATTTTAAAAGGAGAAAAAGGTGTTGTGAATCCATTACTCGTTTTATCAGTCACCCTTCACGAGGATGGTGCCGAGCTCCTGGTATATTGGCTCTACACGCCAGGGAGAAGTATTATGAGCCACTCTTAGTTTTCCTTGACAACACTCGCAGCCAACAGCCTTATTAGTCACCTGCCCACATAACCGTCACCCTCTGTCTTTCCTTCATTTTCCTTATTTATTTATTTATTATTTTTTTTTATTCATGTACACCCCCGCTCATTTACCCGTTAGTGGAGAATATTTTACTTCTATTCGGTGGTGGAATTTTACTGGAATTTACTTGAATTCATTGTTGTTTTTTTTTATATTCTGGAGACAATTTGTTCGTCTCATTTGCATTATGTTCAACTGGCTTCAAAAGTTCTGACGTTTTGGCCAAATAGAGATAACTTTTTGTTTTCGTTGTTACAGCTTAATGGAAAGTAATTTTTTATGGTAAAATTGACTCTGTTTTATTAAGAATGTCATTTGCCATAATCATAAAACCAAATCATAACTTAAGTAGGTTAGGTTAGGTTATTATGATGATTCTACTTGATCGTCTATAGCCAGTTAGAATTTCCACTCACACAAAAGTAGAACATCTCTATGTATGATAGGTTATCTTGGTGCCTCCACTGCCATACACCTCCTGCACCGTTACTGATATATGTCCTGGGTAGTCCGGTCGACGGCGTTTTATTAAAGAAATAAGACGGATTCCGAAACTCGGTTTACCTGCATTATTGGATATAAGCAATATCTGGAATTCCATCACATCCAACATTTACTGGCCTGCTGTATAGAGTGCATGATCCAGGGGTAACTAAAGCGGACAGCCAGTGGGAGGCACCATATTCCGAACAGCATCTCCAAAAGGACCAGAAACAAGCCCACTGGGACACGCACGTCATGGTTTGGCCTCAGCCATGCTCGAGAGAGGCTAACATCACATTTAGATTGAGCCAGCCTGCAGCGTGTGAGATCTCCTTACGTGACTGACTTATTGCTGACTATCTCCAACTCCTCCTCAAATACAAGACCCAACCCCAATACCACTTTGTGTCTGGGTCTTGTTTTACACAGACAAGAAAGTAAATGGCAATAAAGATCACGCTAAGAAACAGTACTTGAGGAAATTGTATACAAAGCAAAAAATGATGCGGTTTGTGAGATTGACAACTTCCAGCAAGATTTACATAACACATATCTGACTGTACATACTCCATATACGAGTACAGTTGACCCTCAGTATTTCGTGAGATTGGGAAGAGGGGATGCAGGGCTGGAGACTCGAAAATACTGTACACCAAAAATGTCCCAGTATTGAGACTCCACTGTAATAGGTACAGTTGCACACAGTACAGTATATTACAGTATTGTTGTCTGATAATCTTTACGTTGAATCGTAGGTAATTATAGTTTTAAAAAATAGTAATAAATTGAAATAATTCAATGAGGAAGTCAAGACAGTGAAGACCTCTGACCGACATACACTAAATCATCACCCGCCCGACCACACAGGAGTCAGATTAAATGTTTTACTAAGAAATTATAAACAAAAAAAGTGACATTAAAAAAAAACCCGACGAACCATTAAATCTTGACCTATGGGCCGGTACCACTAGGTTAGGGGATGGTCGTGCACTATCACCTGTGACCGGATAAAACAGCATCAATTATTCGGTATATCAATCAACACTCCTCTACTGTCTCTTGTGAGTTCAGTTTTCAGGGAACACATTACCATCAACACTCATGCAGTTTAACCCAAAGGCTCTTCCGGTTATTTCACCGCCCGTCATCATCAACACCATGCATACCAACATCCTCCTCCTGCTTCCCTGTTATCACCAGCACCTAGTGACAGCGATACTCTCTGCACATAACTTTCCTTCTGTTAGACACTGTGACTTCCCTAGGCAAGGTATCCAAGCATCTTACACTACCCTTAACACCAGGCGATTGTATTCAGCTCGTAGGGGACACCGTACACAAGGGGTTTAAAGTGATATTCCATCTTCCCGATACAGTACAAGGTAAAATGTACTTGAGGATAGTGTTGGCTGATTGGTGTTGTTTATTGCTGGTGTACGAGTGTCCCCCAGTGCATTTGTAAAGTGATAGAAAGATAAAAATTACAAGAAAAACAATATAACTATCGTATGTTTCCTCGGTGAAGTAACTCACTTTTAGATATATTTTCTACTTATCTATATTCTAATAACTTGTATTAACACTAAGGACCTTCATATATCACATACATACATGTATTCATTAGTTTCCCCGACAACAACTTGATTTCATCATGGTCTAGACTCGACTCGATTAAAAACCTCCACAGCGACACAAACAAACATGTCAAGTATTTGTATTATTTTGTTGGTGCTTCAAGGACATTAGTTGGAGAGCTTCTGTAGGTATTTCTCGGTGAAGTTAACATTGCTCGGTGAAGTTAATATTCCCCAGTGAAGTTAATATTCCTCGGTGACGTTAATATTTCCCAGTGAAGTTAATATTTCCCGGTAAAGTTAACATTCCTCGGTGAAGTTAATATATCTCTGTCTTGGCATCCCCTATATGTTGTTTCGGGTTAATGTTGATCTTGGCGATATTTCACGAGATACTGTTGATGATGAAGCCTTGCAGACCGGAAACCTCGCCTCCTCACAGTTGGTGGAGTGATGACGTAAAATCGACAAATTGCTACGTAAAAACAACTAAGCGTCTATGGGTGAATCACTTTGAAAGTTAATTAGTGTTCACCCCAGACACCAGATGCTGTGTCTTACCCGTCTCGAGGTGTTGTGTGTGAGTAGAGGAGCTAGTGATGTATGTATGTATGTATGTATTTATCTATCTATCTCCCCTCTCTATCTATCTCTCATCAAAGTATCTTTCGTTCTTTCTTGTCCTAACACTTACCAAGACAGCTGAAGTAATTACCTCCCCAACACAAACAAGAATGACTCAATCGTTCCCTACCAGTACCTCGTTCGCTGTCTCACGCTCCTCAACTTTAGGCTAAAAAAATCTCGGAAACACTTGAAGGAAATTGACAAAATCTATGAAAGTTAATTATGGTTTTGGGGTTAATTTTTTGTCATGAGTTAGATGCTGATATTGACGGAAATGCTGTAGTGTTTGATAGAGTGAGACCTCCATATACCGGATTTATCTCTCTATAACGGATCCTTGATATAACGGATTTTTCTTTTATATTATAGTTCATTAGATGGAGATTTCGGATATAATGGACCCTGTATATAATGAATTTCCCTCTCTTTATAGTCCGTTAAACAAAGACTTCAATGTATATATTCCGTTAGATAGGGAGTTTCATCTATAACGGAATCTCGATATAATGGAATTTCATCTCGATGTAGTTCGTTAGATGGAGGTTTCATAGCTTGTGGGTCTTCGATATAAAGGATTTTCTTCTCCATATTGTCCGTTAAAAAGAGATTTCATCGAACTGAATTAAGGGATGTTGATTCACATTCCTCAGTATAGGGAAATAGGCTTAGGTTAGGTTTTGGTTAGGTAAGGTTAGGCTAGGTTAGGTTTTGGTTAGGTTAGGTTAGGTTAGGCTAGGCTAGGTTAGGTTTTGGTTAGGTTAGGTTCGGTTAGGTTAGGTAAGGTTAGGTAAGGTAAGGTTAGGTTAGGCTAGGTTAGGTTAGGTAAGGTTAGGTTAGGTAAGGTTAGGTTAGGTGAGGTTAGGTTAGGTTAGGTTAAGTTAGGCTAGGTTAGGTTAGGTTAGGTTAGGTTAGGTTAGGTTAGGCTAGGTTAGGTTTCTCACTAGGAATGTTCAATCGTAAAATAGAGACATTACGTAAATTGCCTCAATACGAGAGAATATATTCAGGGTGATGACACTGATGTTTCGGCCTTTCTAATCCAAATAGCTTAATTAACATGTCAGTAGGAGTTGTCTCAGTAAACACGGGGAGCTAAGTACGACCACCACAATATTATCACAGTCACCGATGTGCAATCTAATCTGACCACATATACATACATACATACATACATACATACATAACCGGCGTATGAAAAAAAGATCATGACACCGAAACAGACGTAGGAAGAGTAAACAAGAAGAATTATTCATCAGTAGAGAGAGAGAGAGAGAGAGAGAGAGAGAGAGAGAGAGAGAGAGAGAGAGAGAGAGAGAGAGAGAGAGAGAGAGACTTTACCACACGCCCACACACGCCCACACACTGTGGTTATGTTCCTGTTATAATGTATTAGTTCACTTCAACAACTAAGGTCTTTAAGTGTTTATGTAATCGATTCGTAAATACACTACTTATCAACAATTACAAATTAAGTGTGAGTATGTGTGTGTGTGTGTGTGTGTGTGTGTGTGTGTGTGTGTGTGTGTGTCAGGACAAACTTTCACATACATGTATTAAAAGATATAAAACATTAACGCTCATTAAAAAATCAATAATTAATTTCATTCTATTATGATCATTGAATAGACCAACTTTTTTTTTTTTTTCCCCTGAAGACACAACAAAACAATGTGATTCTCCTTTGTATTGTTCAAGGTAAATTAAACTAATGTAGTTCTGTATAGAGTATTGTATAGGTTGTAAGGACTACCACAGGCGTTATGGTTTGGTTTAGATTCTACTGTATATAAAATAATTAATGAAACCACGACGACACTTCCTTATCAAGCAAAAATTTCATCTATTATCAAAAGTAAAAAAGAATTCTATCCCTCGTTATTTATTTATTGTCTTACATTTCTATATCTCGTTCATGCTACTATTGGTTAGGTTAAAGATAAAGTGAACTCTTGGTACTATTGGTTAGGTTAAATATAAAGTGAACGCTTGGTACTATTGGTTAGGTAAAAGGTAAAGTGAACGCTTGGTACTATTGGCTAGGTTAAATATAAAGTGAACGCTTGGTACTATTGGTTAGGTTAAATATAAAGTGAACGCTTGGTACTATTGGTTAGGTTAAATATAAAGTGAACGCTTGGTACTATTGGTTAGGTTAAATATAAAGTGAACGCTTGGTACTATTGGTTAGGTTAAATATAAAGTGAACGCTTGGTACTATTGGTTAGGTTAAATATAAAGTGAACGCTTGGTACTATTGGTTAGGTTAAATATAAAGTGAACTCTTGGTACTATTGGTTAGGTTAAAGATAAAGTGAACGCTTGGTACTATTGGTTAGGTTAAAGATAAAGTGAACGCTTGGTACTATTGGTTAGGTTAAAGATAAAGTGAACGCTTGGTACTATTGGTTAGGTTAAAGATAAAGTGAACGCTTGGTACTATTGGTTAGGTTAAAGATAAAGTGAACGCTTGGTACTATTGGTTAGGTTAAAGATAAAGTGAACGCTTGGTACTATTGGTTAGGTTAAAGATAAAGTGAACGCTTGGTACTATTGGTTAGGTTAAAGATAAAGTGAACGCTTGGTACTATTAGAATTGAGACCCTTTATCTCTCTCTCTCTCTCTCTCTCTCTCTCTCTCTCTCTCTCTCTTTGCTCTTACAGTCCGCTGGTTGTGTGATGTCTATGGTCTTTGAGCGGGTAATTCGTGTTCTGGGGATAAACATTATATTTTCGGTTCTAATTCTATCAGTAAACGAAAATCCAAAACACCTTTTTTTTTTATTTTCCTCTCTCTCTCTCTCTCTCTCTCTCTCTCTCTCTCTCTCTCTCTCTCTCTCTCTCTCTCTCCATTTTCTTTGTGAGGATAAATATCTTTTTTTTCTGGATAAGTCTTCGGGGTATATTTGGGAGGAAAACTCAGGGAGGAATTAATCATGTGATATTTATTGCGTACTTAAATAAATATGTGTTCCGATCCACAAATACATATAGCTGTTTACCCTACAGAGGATGATAGATCTGCTCTCCCCCCCCCTTCTCTGCCTCCCTCCTTCTCTCCTTCCCTCCCTCCTTCCCTTTCTCCACTACACGTCAAATCATTCTGGAAATAAAGTCAGGAAAGTGTTGGATAATTCACAGGAAACACATTGAATGGAAACTCCTCCTATGTCTTGATATATATTTCGTTTCTGATGGACTTGGTTTGGATTCACCAGTTCAGTAAAGAGAAAATCCATTCACACACTTCAAAGACATAGTCGAAGAAGGCTTTAGCGTGGAAGATGGGAGGGAGGAAGAGGGCGAGGAGGAAGGATTCTCATTCACACGTGCACTTAAACCAGCAAGGATTAAAATTAATACACAAGTACTCACTCACCCACAAACACAATACCTCTCGAGCCACAACTAGTCGAGCCTGAAGGTATTTAAAAAAAAAAATATCTGATGCATCACACACACACACACACACACACACACACACACACACACACACACACACACTGAGTACTCCACAACTTACTATGTATTAGCATAGTGATTTTTAAAGACGTTCTGCTGTTTGACGCGACACAGCACACATACACGAGGTCACTCTCTCTTAACTTCATTACATACAGTTTACACATCTCAGTAACTTTGTAGTTGATATTTTTGAGTTAAGAAATACACTTAGCATCAACTTTTAACACTTGAGATAATAAGACGTCCCTCAGTAGGAATTAACGAACAGCAACACGTCACACATTACATTATTTACACCAAACAATGTAGTTTTATCCCTAGTTTCAGGTTATAAGGGATAAATTAGTCGATCAATTTGAGTTGAACGTAAAGGAGTGAATGACGACTGAGCGAGAGAATCAGATTAGCATTTACTGATACACTCCCATCAATATATCCTACTTGATGCTGATCTGACAGTTAGTGGTGATGGTGTAGTGATGGTGGCATAGTAGGGATAGTGATAGTGGTGATGTATTGGGTGTAACCTGATAATGATGATGATGATGGGTAAGTTTACACAGAAGAGGAAATAATAAATCATTGATCTCCCCCTCCCCTCCCCTAACTCTCTCCCTCCACTCCTCTCTTCCCTTACCCACACCTTCCCTTCCCCCTCTCCCTCCCCTTCCTTCTCCTTTCCCCCTTCCCTTCTCTCCTCTTTCCCCCCTCCCTTTCTCCCTCCACCTCCCCACCTTCCTGCCTACACAAAGTCAACAAACACTCCTTCAGCTCTTATGCCCCGTGATGTAATGACCAGTTACTAATCTTTCTCTTTATTGCAGGTATTCTCACTCACCTGGTATAGCTCGGAAGGTTATTGTTATTTTAGTAATTTGTCTGTTTATTATTATTATTATTATTATTATTATTATTATTATGCCGCTGGGTATCAAGCAGGAACCCGGGCACAGAGCTGGGTATTATATCAGATTTGAGGAGGTTTAAGGTGGAAGATTACGAGCAGGTAAACAAGTTAGGTCTGATAGAGAGAAAAAAAAATCGATTGAAACTGATGTGAAATGGAAACCGGATTGTAAACATTGAGAGCGAATCTTGTTATTATTAATTTACCAACGTCAGGTCATATATTATTAGAGTTGGTGATTGTTTCAAGGTACTAATAAATACTGCTGTAGTTTATGATAAAATCCATAAATTACTATAATGTTGAAGGGCGGGGACACACCAGCACCAAGGACCTGTGTGAGTAGCGGACATCATCGCTTTCATCTATGACGATCAACTTCATGCATAAGTTACCAGTTCATTACTGTGTTGACTCCTGCTCCTCCACCCACCTACTACCCAGTCCTCCTCCACCCACCTACTACCCAGTCCTTCTCCACCCACCTACTACCCAGTACTGCCCCATCACCCACCTACTACCCAGTACTGCCCCATCACCCACCTACTACCCAGTCCTCCTCCACCACCTACTACCCAGTACTGCCCCATCACCCACCTACTACCCAGTCCTCCTCCACCCACCTACTACCCAGTACTGCCCCATCACCCACCTACTACCCAGTCCTCCTCCACCCACCTACTACCCAGTACTGCCCCATCACCCACCTACTTAAAGAGATACTGAAGGCTCACGAAGCTTCCATCATGAATAATATCATCATCATTACTATTCCCTTTATACATTGAGTTACTGAACGGTTTAATATACTGGCGGGAGGTACGAGGACCTTTACCTTCTATGGCCTGAGGACTCAATTGTACACCACCAGGACCAAGTGTTCCCCCCCCCCCCCCCGTGTGTGTGTGTGTGTGTGTGCAAGTAATCATATGGCCTCAGCAATGATGGAGGAACTCAACTTTGGGCATATATCCCTGGACTGTGTCGATGAGTTCTCTTACCTAGGTGACATGATCAATGCTGGAGGCGGTGCTCTAGTCAGGCCAGTTGCAATAGTTAGAAGTGGGTGCAGGAAGTTTAGGGAGTTGCAGCCTTTATTGACGGCTAGAAGACTCCCCCCCCCCCTTCCCCCCACCGAGTGAAAGGAATGACACATGCAACTGGCGTAAAACGTGAGATGTTGTATGGCAGCGAAACGTGTGTGCTTAAAGAGGCTGACATACACAGGCTTGAGCAAAGCTGAATTGAGAATCGTGAGGTGAAAGTGCCAAGTGACATTGACATTTAGGAAACCGTGTTCAAAGTTAAGAGCATTGGAGAAATTTTGTGTAGAGGAAGATTGAGTTGGTTTGGGCATGTGGAGAGAGGTGTTCGAGGAGGAGAGCCAAGGGTTAGACCAGTAATACCATGGGGAAATATTATAAGCTATGACATCAGAGTTAAGAACCAGTCGAGAGAGGCTGCGAGAGACCACACAACACGGAGAACTGATGTCAGGTAATCCAGGTTAACCAATGCCGCAAGATTGGACCACTAGACAGAAATTGGTTGATTTATTGTAAGATATATTTAATAAATTAAGTATTGTAAGGATTCACTATTTTGTACTTTATAAACGCGTTGAGAGAGAGAGAGAGAGAGAGAGAGAGAGAGAGAGAGAGAGAGAGAGAGAGAGAGAGAGTGTGTGTGTGTGTGTGTGTGTGCGTGTGTGTGTGTGTGTGTGTGTGTGTGTGTGTCAGGTCTTTACTGTACCTTTCGACACCGGTATTGTACAACTCTGCCTTCCTCACCTAAGAGCACACAGACAGACAGATAAGTAGATAGGTTATATATTTTCTTATCATATTTTTCTTATCAATATCAACAGTCCTTACATTAACAATACATCTAAGAACACCATAATGACCTAAGAAACACTCATTGAGGGGTCACAAGATTATATTACAGCAACACGGTATCTGGTGATAAACGACCAGTTGTATTTACTTAAGAGATATGATCCATACCTGCGACAGTAACCTCCAGATCAATAACTAAATCAGTATTACAGCAGTATGGGGGTGGGGGGGGGGGTGAGCTACTGTTGATGGTATTATGGGGTCAATTATTACAGACTATAGTTGACAAATTCGAACCAAACTTATCGACACTATCTTGACATGACTCTGGTTAACTTGTTACGAAAGATATTCTTGGTTATCAGAGTAACGTGAACAATCCTCAGGGGAGATATTTTTTAAACTGTTCTCCTATTAGTCACCAACAATAATAAACTTGTAAGATGATATCAAGGATTCTTTAAGCGCTCCCGTCTTCATAAGCTAAATATCACGAACTGGTTTTTATAGCGTCTTTGATAGCAAGTAACAGTTAACGCCTTGTGGCATTATAGAAGTATGTTTGTATGTTTGTCAGGTGGTTGTAATTATTGAAATCGTCCAGTAAAAACAATGTTGACTTCATGTTTACCAATGCAGTTTAGTTCTTTTGTAAATGTTATATTATAGTATTAATTAATGTTGTGTTCTTTTGGATATTTCTATAATTGTAAATATTATCACATGCCTTGTGTGCCGGTACAGAGTAAGTTCATTTAAGAAAGTTTTAATGCTGTATATAAGAAGAAGTACAGGTATAGTTTCTACCAACCTCTTCGCTGTAGCCCAGATGAGTGTAAACAAACAGAACACGACAAACCCCTGGAGTCCTCACCTACAGCAGAGTGAAGTAAGTCAAGAGAAGACACACCCACAAGCTGTACAGGCCGCAGGGAGACGCCACTTCCCAGTTATCAAAAAGGTTCTCTTCTAATCCCCCGTCACTGGCGTCTCAAAATTTCCCCACCACTTCCAGGTCCATTTCCCGATCCGCTTTGAACATCGAGCGCATCACCGCCTCGTGTCATCTGGAGTACTCTCTCTCTCTACACACACACACACACACACACACAGTTGACAGCTATTAAGAGATGTCTGGGATTTTGTTTCATTTAATAACCCAAACGAGACGAGTACCTTAACGAGTGCATGTTACGAACACAAATATTCTGAGATATGCATGCACGTGTGTGTGTGTGTGTGTGTGTAATAATACCCCACAAGTAAGGTCTGATGGTGCAGGGGGTGTCCATAAACTGAAATTATATTGCGTCAACGGTAAGGTAACAATGTTTTTACTGAATAACAAACACATAGTCACATAAAGTAACATTACCGTACTCAAACACACTCAAACACACGCATTTATAAGCTATACACACTTAAACATACACAATATAAGCTATACGTACACACACACACATATACACATTATAAGCTATACGCACACACACACGCACACACACACACACACACACTAGCTGGCCGTCAGTAATTTGATAAGTCAAGGGTTGAGAGCTCTAATTGCCCATCACCATAAGGGTCCTCTCTGTGTCAACCACGTAAAAATGATTCAACATTTCGCGTACATCACCGAAGAATATTATTTAACCAACCAATGTGTCAATTTTTTCAGAGCTATATATAAAGCAGTAGATGCATCACTAACATAAGTACATACTCGAATCAGATGACAAAATACATAAAGAGTTCAAACCTTTACATCCATCCGAAAAAAAAAAAATAATACCACTGTAGTTTACCCCGTTCTTGTGTCATGCTCCTGACATGAACCCAGGTAAACATTGTCGTGATTAACCTGATATGACACTTCACCTGAAACAATAGCTTTAAATTTAGCTAATACAATAGTAACGTTGATTAAATAGTCCATTAGTATGAAAAGACCTCATCAAGTCCTCTCATCACCTTTTGACCTTTGACCTCTAAGCTTACTGTACACCAGTTCAAAGGGTTGTTGTGGTGAGTATATATAACGCGTATGTAATTAATAATGCTCATATCTCTCTCTTGTTATATAGTAAACATATTTAGTTAACAGGTAAATACAGATGGGAGTGACTCAAGGGGGGAACTTATATAATTTTAATCCATTGAGTTATTATAGTAGACTAATTCCTAAATAGTGATTATGTGTAATTGGTAAAGACAGAGAAATGATTCATATGAGGGATTATCTTTTGTTGAGAGGGAGGATGGTGGTTGGTAGTAAGAGGAAAAGCTGAAAAAAAAAACGAAGAACTTAAATGTTTTCTTCTCGATTATATAATACCTACAGTAGAACCTTTTTTACTGTATCACATAAACCACTACAAGAGCTTGGTAAGAGCACTGGTCCTCACCCTCACTACACGGAATTTCCTTTAAAGCTCAGTGAAGTTGTTCCAGGTAAAGGTGTATTATACTGCTGGGAATTACGGAACTTTATCAACATTAAGAAATTTTGCTTCTTGACATACTCCGAGGTAAAGTTTTCGCTCAGTAGCCTTTTAAAAGATCTTCACTCCCGAGGAAATGTTGGTAAAGTATGAAAAATGTCTCGAGACTAAACCCGGCGTATAAATGCAGTAGTACGTGTGTTGTCTTAGGTAGGAAAATGTATTATATGTGTGTGTTGGATAGCAGTTTGGTTATATGTAAGACTCTGTTGTGTTTCTACTCTTACGTTCCTATACTGTATTGTATATATATATGTCTTATTTTTCTTCCTTCTCTTTCTCTCTCTCACACACACACACACACCTCTGCTAGTTCTAAATCATCTGTCCGCCTGTTGCTGTCACCTGTCCTCCGCTATCTTTCTCTCCTCTTTCCCTATTTTTTTTTCACCGCGTCTCTTCATCTTTTTTCCTGGTCCACCTCTCCTCCTTTTGCCCTTTCTTTACCTGTTTTTCTTTCCCGTTTTTGTTTTTCTTCGTATCCCACATAACTAGCTCTACATTTCTTCGTCCTAATTCTCCTGTTATCATCATTGTCTATTATCCTTCCCATTTATATATACAAAACTATCAACTTGTTTAGTGGTGTTCCCCCCTCACAGTTTAGTGGTGTTCCCCCCCTCACAGTTTAGTGGTATTCCCCCCTCACAGTTTAGTGGTGTTCCCCCCCCCTCACAGTTTAGTGGTATTTCCCCCCTCACAGTTTAGTGGTATTTCCCCCCTCACAGTTTAGTGGTTTTCCCCCCTCACAGTTTAGTGGTGTTCCCCCCCCCCTCACAGTTTAGTGGTATCCCCCCCCCTCACAGTTATAATAATACACTTCTAAATCATTCACCATCACCCACATCAACTCTATCTATCCCCAAGTTCTTTTTCAGTCTATAGTTCACAGAGTCATTCACAGGAATCCACTAATTTTCTCTGTATCTCTCTTCCCTCTTCTCCATCGATCTCTCTTCCCTCTTCTCCATCTATCTCTCTTCCCTCTTCTCCATCTCGAGTATCAAGTCATTTTTGCATATTCGATTATCTTCATCACTTGCTGCTTCGTCCCCCTTCCTGGTGATATATTAATCTCATTACCATGATAAATAGGTGAAGCCTCAAGGCTCATTACCCTATCTGAGGCCCACTGTCACCCAAAAGTGCTCCTATTAAGTCTCTCTCTCTCTAGTCTTTATGTTATTTTTAGTTCTCATGTCTCCTAACGATGTTAGTAAGCAAATAGACAAGTCACCAGGTCCCGATGAGATGTATGCCAGAGCATTAAAGGAATACAAAGAAGAGCTTATTATGCCCTTAGCAAATTTGTTTAACATGTCATTAAAAACGGGTGTAGTACCAGAATCCTGGAGCATAGCGAATGTGATACCGATTTTCAAGAAGGGAGATAAATCACTATCCTCTAACTACCGTCCATTTAGTTTAACATCAATTGTAGGCAAATTGCTGGAAGCAATAATTTCAAACTCTATTCGAAAACACCTGAAGAAGAACAAGTTGATCATGATTTCCAACATGGCTTCACAAGTGGGCGTTCATGTCTGATTAATCTATTAACATTCTTTTCAGCTGTTTTCGAATCAGGGACGACGGGCACGATTTTGATGTGGTATATCTCGACTTTCGCAAAAACTTCGACAGAGTCCCCCACGAAAGATGAATATGTAAAGTGGAGGCTCGTGGAATTGGAGATGTTCTAAAGTGGATTAGGGCGTGGTTACAGGACAGGAAACAGCGAGTGAGCATTAACAGCAAATCCGATTGGGTTAACTTCACTAGTGGGGTACCCAAAGACTCAGTACTTGGACCATTACTATTTATGAAATACATAAACGACATAGATATCGGCGTAGACAACAACATAAGTAAATTTCCTGATGACACTAAAATAGGACGTGTAATTAAATCTCACGAGGACTCCGCAAGACTACAGGAAGATCTAAACAAATTTTTCGAATGGTCTGAAAAATGGCAGACGAAATTTAATGTGAACAAATGTAAAGTATTTAGTCTAGGAGATGTAAACAAAGAAACCAGATACCAGATGAAAAACGATGTTATAGAGAAATCCGAATGGGAGAAAGATTTAGGAGTAATGATAAAGGAATCTTAAACCAAGTAAACAATGTGTATTTGCTCGTAACAAGGCTAATAAAGTGCTTGGGTTCATACAAAGGAGTGTTAGTTACAAGACTAGCGAGGTCATCCTAAAACTATATCTTGTGCTTGTGAGACCACACTTGGATTACGCAGTTCAGTTCTGGTCACCGTATTACAGAATGGACATAGAATCCCTAAAAAGAATTCAGAGGAGAATGATAAGACTAATCCCGGGTATTAGGAACGTTGAGTACAGAGACAGGTTAAAGCATCTTAATTTGCACTCCCTCGAGAGACGTAGAGTGAGGGGCGATATGATCCAGGTGTATAAATGGAAGTCAGGGCTAAACAAAGGTGATATAACAAAGGTACTTAAACTATCCAACCAGGAGCAAACTCGTAGCAATGGTTTTAAATTAGACAAATTTAAATTTAGGCGCGAAATATGTAAACACTGGTTTGGAAATAGAGTAGTGGATGAATGGAACAAGTTACCAAACATCATCATTAACTCGATTACGCTGGATAGCTTCAAACATAGGCTGGATGGATATATGAGCGATAGGGGTTGGGTGTAAACGGGCCCGCTGTAGTTTCCTTCATTCTTAAGTTCTCGTTATTACCTCTCTGTTCTCGTCTCCTCTCCCTCTTCCTCTATTCCGTCGGTGTTGTTTCCCCTGTCCTAAAACACCCATTAAATATTCTCCTGCATCGTTCAAGCTCCTCTTTACGATGGTGCTCCTCCTAAAGCACCGTAACCTAACCTAACTTAACCTCATTGCCTAGATCAGTACGTCACCTCTAGCGGTCATCGATTTCTCCTCATTCACTATAGTTCTTTCTCCGTTGTGTTCCAGCCTTTGTTATTGCCTTCCCTTCTCCTTCTTCTCCTCCTCCTCCTCCCCCTTCTCATCCTACCCCTGTGTGTGGTATAATCTCCTCCCATTATTCCTAGCACTCTCTCTATTATCGCTTCCTTTCTTTCTTTATCTATATATTTACATAACTTATTCCTTATTCGTTAAATTGCATAGATTTTTTTTTCTGCCTCGATCTTCAACAGTCATTTGTCCTCTGTTTTTCATTTCTTCCCCCTCATTTCTATTTTCTTTTTATTTTTTTCTCCCTGTCTGTGTTATTATCCCCTCTTTCTCTCCCATCCCTTCCTCTTCCAATTTCTTCCGAGTTTTTTTTACTTTTATCTTAATTTGAGTCTGATACATTATTCCATTACCGCTGTTCTTTATTTTCCCCTCTTGTGTCGGTTTCCCATATATTCTGCCTCAAATTTCCTCAACTGTACTTTACAACTCCTTCCTTAAAAGCTGCTACTTCCATTTTCTCTCTCTAGTTCCTTTCTATATACATTTTATTCTCATATACGAATTTTTCCCCTCACTTCCTCCTCCCACCTGTTTCACTTGACCTAACTCATCTCTATTACCTTTCAAACACCTAATTACCCTCTACATCAGCTATGATTTGTGTATTTCTGCTCATTTATTCCCCCAATTACCGTCCAAGACACCAGAGGGTTATGTTAGGGTTCACAGCAATCCCCGTTAGTGATTAGACAAGTAACTGGATCTTCCCTAGTCATCCCTTGCTATGCCTAACAGTCGGTAAATTAGTCAAGGTACTGCTGCTGAGATCATTCTATACGTTACTGTGTAGGATTCCTGCTTTTGTGATAAGGAGTTTGTTATTGTAACTTCCTCGTTAATATTTCTCTATTACATCCTTTACCCTCGTGTGTTTAATTTGTCCAAGGTATAATTGCCCATTAACTCTCCTCTCCTCTTATTCTTATCCTCACATCCCCCCTCGGCTATAAACAACGTTCTCCAGGTTATATATTCACAATAACTCCCTCCACCCTATGGCCATTCTACCTATAAAGCCTTCTTTCTACCCTCCTATGGACCTCCAATCAGTCCTACACACACACACACGCTGACCCCCAACCCACCTCACCCCATTCCTCCACTGTTATGATTCCCCCCCCCCCCCTTGTATAAATAACTTCTTCATTAAATTCTTCTTCCATCTCTTCTCGCCTGTAACATCTTATACATTCCTCAATAACTTCTTATGTTCTCTCTCTTCTTTCCTCCATTACGTCTCCTTACACACAAAGCAACTCTTCAAATTTCTTCTCTACGATTCCCCGTTATCTACATCCTCCTCCTCCTCCTCCTGCCATCGACCGCACATTAAGTGAGGACATCCGCTTAGTAGGTCCTTGCCCACTTTTCCTCGTTGCCTGAATCCTCCTACGTATAATCTCTCCTATCTGGTAACTGTGTCCAGGACTTAGGTACACTTGTCGCCGGTGTCAAACTCCCGGTAGTCTTGTGACATGGCGTAATTATTTGGTTAATTGGTTGTCCTTGGTCGTCCTACATAGCGCTGCCTCTGTCTACTAGTCTGTGTAGTGTGTTTGCTGATAGGAGAGTGGCATAGGAAGTAAATGAAATGGCGTAGAGAATAAAAATTTTTTACGTGTTTCGATTCACACTTAAGTCTTCTCCAGGAATAAATTCTCCACTCCAACTCACTGTTTCCTTTACTAGTATCATATTCAACCTGTCCAAATGAATTATGGTAGTGAGTTTGTCTTAAGGGTTCTCCATTCCCCTGGCATTCTCCCTCTTGAGTGTGTATCAAGACAATGGTGAGCACTGCCACACTGTAAGGCATCACTACCCGTCGTAATGTACCTTTCTAGCCGGGAAACTTTATCTTTACACAGTTCACTACACTAGATAATTCCATATAAACTGTTATATTGTCTGTTTTTATTAACCCTAAGGCGAGGAACAAACCATGCGATAGTTGCTGGATATACTGTATAGAACATATTTATCATTGGAGCTCGGTCAAACCTTCAGCTCCGCACTTGATATTATTACTAACAGACAGTGGATAATTGCATTGGCTGTAAACCGACAACACATTTTTGCATTTCATTGTAAGAACTAATTAACTGATTGAATATTTTAACTGCAATGATTGGTTGATTATACAAATTTGATATAGTTATGTGAACTGATGATATTATTACTGATGCCACCACGGCCCTGTGAATATATCCTGACGTGTCAACAAATAAGTTTATCAACATATGATACCTCGAGAACGGAAGAAACTAAAGTGTAAACGTCTGGGTTGGTTAGGAATTAAGACGACCCCTTCATGAGCACTATAAGTCAAAGGTCAAGGGCATTACCCCCTTCGTCTAAGACTAATTCACACCGGAGTTCTTTGAGTGTCTTGTACTGTCTAGTCTCCGTCTTCGTTTAAGGAGAATTAATGAACATGGAAAGTTTTCACACGTGGGTCAACGTAGGAAATAAGAGTTACAATTTGTCTTAGCGAAAGAGAGAAACGTTAATTATATATCCTTACAACTTAGTATTTACACTGAATTTATATGCCACGTAAATCAGTGTAGAAGTTAACACTGTATATTGTGTATTGGAACTGAGAACACGAACAAGTATGTGTGAATATTTCTACCGAGTCAAACCTTTTCCTGACGCGTTCTACACACCTGTCTTACTCGTTCTTCTTTACCTTCGTCTCTGAGGTTCTTGCACCCCTTGATCCACCCCGCAGGACTGGGAGAGGTGTGGAGAAAATATAAACATTACACATTACAATAACAAGTGTGGTAATGTATGCAGTAGGTGTCTCTAGGTTAAGGGTTGTTAATCCGTCAACTACCTTCCACTGGTGTAACTTTCCTCAGCAGTTCAGTTGTTAGTTACATTTTCTCTTCATTTGTGCCATTTCATCCCGGAAGAGTTATTTAATAAGGCACACGATCCACCCATGAGTGTATTATGCATTCCTAGATACAAATTCTGTTTACATTGAAAGCTGTGCAATCAGTCCGCCAGAGGGCCAAGAGACCAGGTGGCCAGAATTGATGTGGTCTGAAACTCGAGCTCTCGCCTCGACTCTACGAACAATCACACGTTTGTTTAAAATTGGATAAAGAGATTATATAAAATAAAAATTCAATTACAGTTCAATGAAAATTTATGTAAGTGAGTTAACACCCGGGTCCTGTACAATGCTGGTCGCAGTATAGTAGTAATGTTCACGATAAAATTGAAGGCAGTGAATCTGATTATCCGGAAAAAATAACTCAAATATTTACACACAAATACACGACACCGAATATGTGCACAAGTTATCTACACACACACACACACACACACACACACAGTTTAACTTACATAATGTTAATAAGGCTTGATAGATTGTGATTTTTATTTTAAATTTTTAATTAAAATCTTGCTCAAAATTCTTACAACTTTCATAACTTTCTTCCCTGATTACTGGTTCATATTACGAGTGCATGGCGGCTAGTTCTTTTTTTTTTTTCCATTAAAACTCCTTTCTCTTATCATGCTCTGTCTATTGCCAGAACATTACACCTTCCATAATCCTCAAACCTGTTATTTGAGGATGAAACTTAATACTTGTAAAATATTCTTAAAGACATTAGGTGTTGAGGCGCTAAAAGTAGAATAAATTAATAAAAGGCAAAATTTACCCTTTTGACCATCACATTCTGCCTGAGTTGGTACATTACGAACCATGAGAAAAAATCCCACAACATCTTATCGCGTAGGCTAAAAATTGCAGAGCGAGAATTTGGTTGAGAAGTGAAGAGAAAGACGGTGTTTATGGTACTGTGGGGGGCGGGGGGGGGGGGGGGTTATAGTGTGACTCCTCTTACAGTACATCTCCCCTGCCTCCCTTGCGTGCGTGGATCTGTCCGTGCGTCCGTCCGTTATGCTGTGATTCCAGAAGTTGTAAACATAATAACTCGATAAACAAGTGTGGTTCTTCAATGAGTTAGACATAGAGTTTTTTTCTGTCATTATTGGACAAAGGTGTGATGCGTGGGGATATTTTTCACTCTTTGCTATCAACCTCAATCAAAATTTGTCGTTCCTCATCTTTACCAACACTGCCACTCACCTGTCAACACTACCAACCTACCACCACAACCACTCTCCTACCACCACTACCACTCTCCTACCACCACAACCACTCTCCTACCACCACTACCACTCTCCTACCACCACTATCACTCTCCTACCATCACTCTCACTCTCCTACCACCACTACCACTCTCCTACCACCACTACCACTCTCCTACCACCACTACCACTCTCCGACCACCACTACCACTCTCCTACCACCACTACCACTCTCCTACCACCACTACCACTCTCCTACCACCACTACCACTCTCCTACCACCACTACCACTCTCCTACCACCACTATCACTTTCCTATCACCACTATCACTCCCCTACCACCACTATCACTCTCCTACCACCACTACCACTCTCCTACCATCACTACCACTCTCCTACCACCACTATCACTCTCCTACCACCACTATCACTCTCCTACCACCACAACCACTCTCCTACCATCACTATCACTCTCCTACCACCACAACCACTCTCCTACCACCACTATCACTCTCCTACCACTACTATCAATCTCCTACCACCACCATCACTCTCCTACCACCACTATTACTCTCCTACCACCACTATCACTCTCCTACCACCACTATCACTCTCCTACCACCACTACCACTCTCCTACCACCACTATCAATCTCCTACCACCACTGTCACTCTCCTACCACCACTACCACTATCCGACCACCGCTACCACTCTCCTACCACCACTATCACTCCCCTACCACCACTACCACTCTCCTACCACCACAACCACTCTCCTACCACCACTATCACTCTCCTACCACCACTATCACTCTCCTACCACCACTACCACTCTCCTACCACCACTACCACTCTCCTACCCACACTACCACTCTCCTACCACCACTACCACTCTTCTACCACCACTATCACTTTCCTATCACCACTATCACTCCCCTACCACCACTATCACTCTCCTACCACCACTACCACTCTCCTACCACCACTATCACTCTCCTACCACCACTATCACTCTCCTACCACCACAACCACTCTCCTACCATCACTATCACTCTCCTACCACCACAACCACTCTCCTACCACCACTATCACTCTCCTACCACTACTATCAATCTCCTACCACCACCATCACTCTCCTACCACCACTATTACTCTCCTACCACCACTATCACTTTCCTATCACCACTATCACTCTCCTACCACCACAACCACTCTCCTACCACCACTATCAATCTCCTACCACCACTGTCACTCTCCTACCACCACTACCACTATCCGACCACCGCTACCACTCTCCTACCACCACTACCACTCTCCTACCACCACTACCACTCTCCTACCACCACTATCACTCTCCTACCACCACTATCACTCTCCTACCACTAGTACCACTCTCCTACCACCACTATGCCCCCAACCAACCTCTATTAAACTCGTATTAACATATGGCTTTAGAAACTAGGTTAAGCCGTAATTTGGTGTTAAGCCGAGTTACGCAAATAAGTAGACAGATAGATAAGCCGAGTTAAGTAGATCACATCTCCATTCCATCATCTGATTGATTTCTGGTTAACAACGAACGAGAGACGGATTTACAGGAGGAAAATATATCGTACTGGTAGGAGAAGTTATACGCCCGGCAGCTCTTCCACCACACAAGGGCAAGGGAGAGAAATATTACCTCAATCTACAGACAATGGCTCTCTTTAAACAGTATCTCTCAGTTAAGTTAGAAAAGGAGGAGCAATGTAGGTATAAATGTATTGTTTTAAAATTTGGGAAACTTTTAGTGCTGGTGGGTGGTGTTACAAGTACTGCTGTGTGATGCTTTTTGTTATTCATTATTCATATTTTGTTATAAGCCATGAGGAAATAAACCTTATATTATTGTTATTTATTATTATTTTTATTATTATTACTGTATTCATATTCATATTATTATTATTATTATTATTATTATTATTATTATTATTATTATCCTAAACAAGCAATGCCAGTGAGTAGGTATAATTTTGCGATACATTATAAGGGAGCTTGTCAAAATGGATTATGTGAGCGTAATATAGTTAACTGGCATAGAGGGAGTGTAGGAAGGGAGCGGTGCGGGCGACTGGTGGTGGTTGTGGTGGTGACGTAACCACACACCCACAAATTACAGTGATCAGCAACACCATCGACACAGGCTTCGAACCCATGGCAAATGCAAAACCTCCAGCAAAAAGAGCCTCTGAACCCAAATTGCCATCATTACCAGCCGAGGAACTTTTAATCTAGTCTCCTTCAATGTCTGCAACAGGTGTCCCTTTACTCAACTGTTAAACACACCTACACACTTACAGGTGACGTGAGGTTAATGCACAAACATGACCACTGTCCACTGTTATCATGTGAGCTGCGGAGCTGTTGTGGTTCGTGTGAGTAAAGACATTTAAGTATTATATCCTTAGTTAATGAATTAGTAATATATCTTAAATTCTAAAAAAAAGGACAACCATTGAGATTAAGGAGTAAACACTTAAATAACACTGAGAGAGAATTACAGTAAGATTGTCTGGTAAAAGTCATCACCCACACAGGATGAGTTAATGATGAAGTGAACTAAAACGAGCAGAACGGGAAAGCAAAAACCAATTTACATCCGGAGGCTGCCAAGATGTTTTGTTTTGTTTAATGTATAGACGTGTATGTTTCGTTCCCATCTGTCTCATCTTTCTGGACTGTTAGTGAGTCTTTGAATGATTAATGTTATGAGGCTGTGGACTTAGGATGCTTCAAGTCATGTTTCCTCTCCTCCAAGATATATTGTGTAAGGTGAAAAAATTACATAATAATCTTACAAGGACGGTTTTTTTTTCAGATAACTAGATTGAATATGATATTTGCATTTCCATTCAATCTTTATGTTGTGAAAATTTCAACACTTTTCATTTCGTCTTAAAAATCGCAGCTGAAATAACACAACCAAACTATAAACTAAACTGATGGGATAATTTCTCTGGTTAAAAATATAATTCACGGAAAAATTCTCAATCACAAATATACCAATTGAGTATTTTAAGCACATTTGTGTATTATGATCAATCTTATTACCATAGTATTCACCAGAGTCGTAAGGAGAAGTGAATGAACTTTGTTATGCCTCGCTACCCTCAATATATATTAACTTTATTCATAATCGTTTGTCAGTCGTATCGCTATTAACCCCCATAGTAAATAAGTTAAATATGTATTGTCATTAACATTCAACAAAAGTCTACAACAGTGATTTTGATATAATAAGATTCATTAAATTGCTTAGTAACAGAGATAATTATTGGCACATGCGCGGGTCGTAGGGATTATATTACCCTCTTGATCTGTTTATTGGATGATTCACACACACACACACACACACACACACACACATACACACACACATACACACACAAACACACACACACACACACACACACAGTCAGTTGTTATTCTGTTAAATATTTTACTTTATCAAGATTTTCTTTTTCTTGTTCCCGGTCTCCTGGTCTACATGTTGCTGTAGTGGTGGTAGTGGTGTCAGTGATGGTGGTGATAGTGGTGATAGTGGTGATAGTATAGTAGCTGTAGAGGTGGTAGTAGTGGTAGAGGTGGTAACAGTAATGACAGTTGTGGTGGCAGTGATAGAGTGGTGGTAGTGATGGTAGTGAAGATTGACAGCACTTAATTACCCCCAAATAGGTAGAGTACTGGTGTTGTCATTCTTATTGTTGACCTTCTCAAAGATTTACGTCTCTACTGTTATCCAGTTTAATAATAACAAAAATCAAAACCTATCGCATACTTGTTTACTATTTATATCGTTTATACTCCCTATTCTATTTCGATCCCCTCGTTCCTATGTTCAATCGTTTATGATTTATGTAATGCCTCTGTGAATGCAAGAGATTTAATTTGTATGTAAGATGAAAATATGGCCAACGATCTCTGGATGTTTCTACTTATCGGCTTAGTCCTTTTCTTCTCTTCTTCTCCTTTCTTTTAACACATCTCTCCCCTTTTCTTTGAAGTTTATACACCTTGTTTTCCTCCTCACAAAAATGGAAGAGGGAGGATTAAAGATAGCATGAATATCGGTTTGTGTTTCAGAGAGGTCGAGAGGTCAGGGTGGAGAGTGAGAAGCCACACTACAGAGGTGAAGCGTTGAGTCAAGTAGTGTTTCTCAGACCGTGTTGTTGTCTCACTCAACCATCTGTTTACATTAGCTACCGGTTGGGTATACCTTAGTTGATGATGTAGCTATAAGACGTGCTTGTTTAAATGTTTCCTTTTATAGGTTTCGATTCCCTAATAGGATCACGTTACTGAGACGGTCCGATTATGTGTTTGTACAAGTTTTATACTGTTTATAAAACCCGTCGAGATATATTTATCAAAAGCTGCATATATATATTTTTTCCATGACCCAACGTTATATTTATCCAAGTTCATATTGTTTGTTTATTCTGCTGTGAATATTATCAAACAATAACAATGGCCTTAATAAACTCTACCAAATATGTATCGAAAGATCAAGCAACTCTTTTTTTTTTACTATGAAATATAATTTATTGAAAGACATTACCATCATCAAATTCCTAACGTATATTTTCATTATTTACAAGATTAAAAAAAAAAAAAGGCGTATTTTTATGTGTCTGTCTGTGTGTGTGATTCCAGTACTGCATAAGAGCCACAGACCATAAAATTGTCCACATGTTCCTCTAAATTTACAGCCGGGTGCAATTTCCTACTGTGTTAGTATTCCCCCCATCGTCCTTAGAGGGAGTCAGACTGAGGGGCATGTACTTGAAAACAATCCACCACTGTATCTATCTGTACGTACAAGCTTTATAATCAAAGCTTAAAAGGGGATAATTATCACATGTTCTGCCATTACGGTTTTAGACTTCAGATTTAATTTAGACTTCGCTGGGGCTGTGTCGAGAACTTCCCTCAATTTCCAGGATTATACACGGCAAGTTGGAATGGTTAATTCTATCCCCTCGTATTCACCATCGAGGAAAAATAAACAACTCGCCGGCTGGTTATCCTGTTTGTTGGAACGATTAACTGAGAGAGGGAGAGACAGGCAGACAGACAAAGACCTATATAGAGAGAGAAAGAATGAAGGAAAGAGAGAATGACCGACCGTAAGAGAAAAATGCAAAAAGAGAGAAAGAACGATAGAGAATGAACGAGAAAGAGAAAAAAACGATATACTGAGAGAAAAAGCGAGAGAGAAAGTGAACAAGTGAAAGAAGGAAAGAACAACGGAAAGAACGAACATGAGGAAGAGAGAGAGAGAGAGAGAGAGAGAGAGAGAGAGAGAGAGAGAGAGAGAGAGAGAGAGAGAGAGAGAGAGACCCACATAGCTAGTATTGTGTGTGTGTGTGTGTAGCAGTGGGGCGTACCAACCTTAAGCCTCGGCCAATATTAAACATCTTAAGTATGCAGGTCCTCTTGAACACGGATTCGACACTTAGGATGTTGCTCATGAATAAACCAAGAATTGTACAGAAAGAATCTCGCGCACTTTTCTTTTATTTTATTTACTAAAGGCTTTATGAATCGGTATTATCCTTATATGTTTATTAATGTCATAATTACTCTTTTGAAAGTTCAGGAATACGGGAGGTGTGGAAAAGCCCTCTGGAACCCCTCTGTGTGTGTGTGTGTGTGTGTGTGTGTGTGTGTGTGTTCCAGCTCCTCTCTCATGGAAGGATTCGCGTCCATCGTTTACTTACTTTTCAAAAATATGAGAAAGTGAATGATGGTCTATTTTCTTACAAGTCCAGCATAAGACTAATGTACACACGCCTTCGCCTCGGTCCCGCGGATATTGGAGGGGATTATCGACCTCGTTTAGCCAGTCCAACATCTACCTTTACTGACTTTACCGATGGAAATACGACGAACAGAAAACCTCAGGTGGATCTAATCTGACCCAACTTAATAATAATGTTACAGTTCTTCCCCATCTTAAGTATTCTCTGTTGTTTTGGTTTCGCTATTATTAAAAAACAAATATAGATAACACGATAACATGAGAACAAGAGATGCAATACAAGTTTATGATTGATATAAGAGATGTGATCAGTTTAAATAGCAAGATTGTTTTCCTAATTAGTAATACCTTACCTTATCATGGTGACGTAAACTATAATTCAATTCAATTTAAAAAAAACTCTCTTTGAATTATAACTTTAAAAAATACAGAAATATTCACCGCGTTATTTCACCAATACTCCAACACACAAACACGACAATACGAAAAATTTCCTCCCTTAAGAAAAATGGTGAAGCGGACAGGTGGGCAAGGTCATTACGGGTGACCCAGCAGCCCTCAGGTGTAACCCATTTATACCTGTCTTACTTCCCTGATCACATTCTCCTCACTACCAATATTACTGACATTCTTGACACTACCACCACCACCAACACTATCAACACCATTACCACCATTCAACAAATGCAGCATCATTAATATCACCAGCACCACTACCACAACCACCACCATTATTACCACCATTACCACTACCACCACCCCCACAACAATCACCTCCACCACTACCACCACTCCCACAACTAATACCAACATCTTCACTACCACACCCACCCCCCCCCCCTCAAAAAAAAACTTCACCAACAATACTGATTGGA
>CAUDMG010004100.1:2992500-3030000 GCA_958450375.1 Homarus gammarus
CTGTAACTTAGATGAGTCAATTATATATCTTTACTATTATATGTCAACGGAGGAAAAAATAAATAAAAAGTTTAAGGTTGGAACTTTTAAGGAACTAAGACTTGTTTTAGTAAGTTTCCAAGGGTTCCTACACCACGATAAACGAGGTTAAAGGTCAAATAAATTTAAGTCTTATCGGTGTTTGTGACCTGTTCGGGAAAACTCTCATAACTCGAAATGGTTTTTAGAGATTACGGAAAGAACATAACTTAGGATGAGAGTGACTTGGCGTGCAGTTGGGGGGGGGGGGGGGTAGGGAGGTAGGGGGGAGGGTAGGGGGAGGGTAGGGGGAGAGAAGGTAAGGTCTTTTGGACATTTTGGCAGATTTAAAGACCAGGTGTTTGAGTTGTTGTGTTTCTTCTTATACACCTGTTACACTGTCACCTGTTATCATCAACACGTGTTATACTGTCACCTGTCATCATCAACACGTGTTATACTGTCACATGTCATCATCAACACGTGTTATACTGTCACCTGTCATCAACACGCGTTATACTGTCACTCATCATCATCAACACCTGTTATACTGTCACCTGTCATCATCAACACGTGTTATACGGTCACTCATCATCATCAACACCTGTTATACTGTCACCTGTCATCATCAACACGTGTTATACTGTCACTCATCATCATCAACACCTGTTATACTGTCACCTGTCATCATCAACACGTGTTATACTGTCACTCATCATCATCAACACCTGTTATACTGTCACCTGTCATCATCAACACGTGTTATACTGTCACTCATCATCATCAACACCTGTTATACTGTCACCTGTCATCATCAACACGTGTTATACTGTCACTCATCATCATCAACACGTGTTATACTGCAACTCATCATCATCAACAATTAGTGCCCCTGAAAATGTGTTATACTTTTCCTATTTACTCAAAGAACACGACTCACTATCTACCACCAGCCAGCCAGCCAGCGCCTCACTCCTGTAACACAAGTTCAGGGAGAGACCTTAGTGGCTGGTTGACCCACATCTTCTGACACCAAACAACTGCAGGGGGACAGGGAGGAAAGATGCTAATGGGGCAGAATCAGTTCACTGGAGCAAGCAAACCCCAACTGTCGAGACATAGAGACATCTGGTATAGTGTAGACACGAATTCATAATATGCCGTTCCTCTAGTCTTCCTTATGCTTGTCTATATAACCCAATAACTGGTGAAAAGTAATAAAGTAAAACAAACGTGTTATTGGCTCCTACTTTAGAATAGGAAACAGATGAAAAGATACTATTAAAAAGATTGACATATAAAAATTTAAATTGGTTCATAAATCTCCAGACCACATATATCTTAACCTGTCTGTCGTGTGAGAAATCAGACCCACGAGCCTGAATGATGCCTTGGGTTCACTCGTAAACTGTACTCTTAAGTCTTCCTTGAGTACAGGCCACACACTCAGGGCATATTCTCATGTGTTCTGACTCCCTGCCTCTAGTCAACAGCAAAATTAATTATATATTGTATATATATCACTGTTTTGGGGACGTCTCCTGCTTTATGCGTACATTATAGTACAACATATATTTGTATTGTATATAATGTTTATGTATTTGTAATGACTTATTTTAGCTCAAATTCGTTCAATCAAGAGAATTATAAAAGTGAGTCTAGTTTTGTGTTTTTTGTGTTGATCTGCTGACCAGTTATTTTATATCTCCCTCAACCACGGTAAAAATTATGGTGATCCTTATCATTAAAAAGGAATCCGTCAGTGTCTCTCTGTACTGTCTCCCATCAATCAACATTCCAATTGACAAAATATCCCAGAGTATTAAGTCATTTTAAAGAGCCATTGTCCGCCAAATTAAGCTCGATCGTCTTGTTGGATACTTTTAAATTATCCGATGATGGTCTTTGAGAAATACCCCCACGAAGAATTATATCTGACAAACCTCCTTCGACATTTTCACAATTTGAAAGATTGTTCCAATATCTGCCGCACTAGGAGGCAATGTAGCGGAAGTGGGGAGGGGTGAAGGGAAGGGGTGGGCTAGAGTGAGAAAGTGAAGAGGGAGATGGAGAAGGGGGAGAAAACAAGGAAGGGAGGAAGAGGGAGATGGAAGAGGGATGTGTAGCAGGAGTGTGGAGAGGGAGGGGAGGGGATGGAGGAGGGAAGTGTGGAAGAGGGGGGGATAGGGAGGGAGGGATGGGAAGGAGGTGAAGAAAGGAAGTGTAGTAGAAGAAAACAGGGAGGGGAAGAAGAGGGAAATAGAGAAGGAGGAGAGAAGTGTAAGAGGGAGAGAAGAGATGGAGAAAAGGAAGAGGGAGATGCAGAAGGAGGAGGGAAATGTAGGAAGAGGAGAAAGGAGGGAGGGAATGGAGGTAGAGAGAATTGGACTAAAGTGGAGGGAAGATGCACAAGGAGAGAGATAGAGAGGAAGAGGGAGGAAAGGCAGAGGAAAGGAGGAAAAGGAGGGAGGTGAAGGGAAAAGGAAGAAGAAACAGGAAAAGGAGTAGGGAAGTGGAAGAGAAGGAGGAAGGGATATGGAGGCAGAACAAAAGAAAAAGGTGGATGGAAGGTCCGAGGAGGAAGAGAAGGAAGGCTAAATGGTGAGTGAATTGGAGAAGAGAAATATAAGACATCATAACAAGGCCCTATGGGAGGTGGAAAGGAAGGGAGGGGAAGAGGAAGGGGAGGGAGGGGGGGAGGAGAGGGGAGAACGGGAGAAAGGGGAGGGAGGGGGGGGGGGAGACAGTGGCGCCAGGAAATCACAGCTGATGTTATGTTTTCGTTTGTTTTGTTTTTTATACGAATTTCACCTTTATAGTCTGTATATACTTGTGTCTTCAATTATCCTTCGTTATTTAACCATCAACTATTCTGTGAGATAGACTGTGGGAAATTCAACACTCTCTACCTAATATAAACAAAAGAAATATACTCCCCCCAAAAAATCGTATCAAACTTTAGTGATATTTTACGAATTTTCTTGTTGCTTTATTGTGTAAAATCTCCATAATTATCTTTATTCTATATACTGCATCTTCCTCCCTCCACGTTAAGTCCTTTCTTTTATCCTCTTCTCCTCTATACCTTCTGCTTCACTCATGTATCCTCGACTTATTATTGTCCTCCCCATAAACTCGTCTCTATGCGAGGATCACCAGGAACAGCCCCCGTGAGAGTCGTCCTACGGAGTCGTGTCTCAGTGACGCACATACCTAAGTTGGCTGAACCACGTCCCTCAACACACTGCTGAGTTACTGTCTTTCGCCTCGTTGTGGTTGGACCTGCTCGAGGGGCGTCTGGTGTCGAGGGGCGTCTGGTGTTAAGGGGCGTCACGTGTCAAGACGGCGTTTGGTGTCAAGGGACGTCTGGTGTCGAGGGACGCCTGGTGTCAAGGGACATCTGGTGTCAAGGGACATCTGGTGTCAAGGAACGTTTGGTGTCAAGGTATGTCTGGTGTCAGGGGCGTCACATGTCAAGGAGCGTTTGGTGTCAAGGGGCCTCAGATGTCAAGGGGCGTCTGGTGTCAAGGGGCGTCACATGTCAAGGAGCGTTTGGTGTCAAGGGGCGTCAGATGTCAAGGGGAGTCTGATGCCAAGGGACGTCTGGTGTCAAGGGGCGTCACATGTCAAGGGGCGTCTGGTGTCAAGGGACGTCTGGTGTCAAGGGGCGTCAGATGTCAAGGGGCGTCTGGTGTCAAGGGACGTCTGTTGTCAAGGGGCGTCTGGTATAACCTCCTGCACCAATTTACCGTATGTACACAATTTTCGACGCTGTTTAAAGGTTCCCTAGACACACCGTGGAGAAAAAGTTGATAGAGTATAGCAATAACGCACGTGCCTCTCACAATAATGTCCTGGGTTCAGTCCTCGGCCCTGGATATACGTGAGAAGGGTGTTATCCAGAGTAACCTTTACCAGATATCGCAGGTTTTCTCTGGGTACTCCTGTTTCCTCCTGTACTAACACCGACAATAAACGTCATAATAAAGTAACAAAGACCAGACCAACCGATAAGTGGTGAAATGATACGAATAGTTTTCTTATGTCAGGAGGTAGCCAGTTATAATATTTCAAGATGGCCGTCATCATCACATCAAATAATTTTTTTCCCAGTGAATAGCATTTACAAGAATGTAATTTGTCTCTGATTTTTTTTATAATTCTAAAAAGGAAAACATAAATTAATGTGTATAAATGTCCCTGGGCCCCCCCAAAAATTGCTAAAAACAAAAAATAAATACCGGCCTCCAAAATAAAAAATAGCCGCCACTACAGTATTAAAAATTCTCTTGTAATATTTATAGTTCACTTATGGAAGTAGTTTGTTATATTATATTGAGATTCAAACTATAATTTTCCACTGGGATATATTTATTATTCTACACCACGCCGGGAAGATAACACAGTAAACACTCGACTAGGTTATGACCACCAACAATCCACGTCTTACTGTTACCATTCAGCCGAGGTTTACTATAATGGCCCTGAGAAAACTTAAGCTACCATTAAACTCACAATATAAGAGGCTATAACACACGTGACCGGGTTAAAAGCAAATCCACGAAGACGAAGAAAATTTTTAAAACATTACCTGAGGCTGAGATTGAATTTTTTTAGTCATTTCACACCTGGTTACGAGCCGAACCATCAGAAAGTGCCATTAAAATTATCACAGTTTGGTGAAGTCACTTAAGAGTACAACGGAAGTCACTATAATAGAGAAAGATAATCCAAGATAGAAAAATGTTCATAATAATTCTATACAGATTTATTATATACCACCTACTGTAGCAGCCTGGCCACACTGCACCTTGTAAGTATGTATGTATGTATGTATGTATGTATGTGTGTACCATACTGCGTGGGTGTACAGTATTTTTTAAATTACTATTATTATTATCATTATCATCATCACCTAGGGCACCTGCTCGTCTCCCCTTTTCCTCAACATAAATTCTTCCGTCCCAACTACCAGAGCTCGTCAGCAGTTTCTTGAAGCTTTGAACCCTTGCTAATTTCTCCCCTACCAATCATATACCATTCTGACTCCCCTTTTGTCAATAAACACCTTCATACTTTTATTAGCATTCACCCTTATCATCCTCCTCCTCCTCCTTCTCCTCCTCCTTGTCTCACTTACCCAACCATCGGTGGCTCTCTCTCTCTCTCTCTCTCTCTCTCTCTCTCTCTCTTACCGTCCTAAATATAACATCAACCTTAGTGTAGCTTCTGTGTTAAATTATCCAAGTTTTGTTTACTTCCGAGATTGGTTCCGTCAAGGGCCAACAGACTCGTATGGGTATAATGAGTTTAGTGAAGTTCCTTATGACATTTCTTGCCTTGCTTAAACCTTATTCATCCCATTACATACAAATAGGATCTAATGCTTTTTCTCTCTCTAAGTCTCAGTTGTCTTTAAGCCATAATTTCTCTTCCCGAGTTGTATCAATAAAGGAATGTAACTAACCACTGTCTTAGCCATCTCCTTCTGACCCCCTACTTCAGAATTCTTTACGTCTCTCTCCTTCTCTTGTTCAAACACACACACGTTCCCTCTTTCTCCCTTTCTTTTCTTACTACAATCACTATTACCTCCCTTCAACAGTCACCCTTCTGCTTCACATACTCATAAGGTAAATTCCACAGCAAGTTCAATTAACTCTTATTATTTTTTCACGATGGCAAAACACCCGTGTATACTTAAAGCATCTACAGTAATTTGTATACCAATGTCATATTATATTTTACATCATGTGTTATTTACGCCACATCCGCTTATCAACTTGAGGGAGGCTTAGGAGATCAGAATAAAACTTGGTAAGCATTTTCATATCATAAATATCTAGAACGAGTATGATGATAATTTTTTTTTCGGTCAATTTATGGGGTTATAATCTTCAGTAGACTTGAGACAATTTTGGACAGGGTAAGACACCATCTTCAATAAAGCCACGACCATTCTGAGAAGCCAAGCTTACACGTTTATAATTTTCCCGCTGTGTGTGTGTGTGTGTGTGTGTGTGTGTGTGTGAGATATTGTGTTTACAGTCGAACCTAATCACCTCGACTTTGTAGTTCAGTTATTAAGCATAGGAAGAAATCATGTACAATGAAGAGTTTTGTTGGTCTCTGATGATCAAAGCAACGCCAGAGCTTTTATACCCCGGATGAAATGAAAACGTCGACCATCAAACAGGCAGACACACACACACACACACTAAAATAAAGTTTCTGATACCTGTACCAATCTGTCGCCGCCATAACCAATTTACTTCACCTTTTGTATAATTAAAGTGAAGTTTAAATTTTGAAACTGAAAATTAAATTCTTTGATATTTGTTACTCACACTGACAGGTGAACAGGGTGGTCAGTTTTGTATGTATGTATGTATGTATGTATGTATGTATGTATGTATGTATGTATGTATGCGTTAGGGTCACACTACACCACCTCTCCCAAGTGCAGTTTATTATCCACATCAAACGCAGTATTGAAAATGTTAATGTATTCAATAACTGACTTGTAAAATGTAACCTTCAACCATATTTTACATTGATTATATTTCTTCTGAACGGATTTTAAATAACTTCACAAAGTATTAAACACTCAAAGTATATTTCTCTGTTAAAGAATATTGCTTTATTTATCTTGAAATTACTAACCAAAGTTGTTAAAAATACTGAAAGTTATTGAACCAAGGGGGGAAACTTTACAGCAATATCGTAAAACTTTGTGAAATGAAATCTTCTCTTTTTATTCCCATCTCGCTTTGGTTTATTAACATATTTATTGATCTCTTAAGTATTTTGGGTTCAGTGTGATGAAGGAGTCAGTGTCACCTGAGTGTATGTCGGTAACGAGGTAAACACACACACACACACACACACACACACACACACACACACACACACACACACACACAAGATTTAGTGACCGTATGAGTGTCTCCACAGCCATAAGGTAGAAAACTAGGTATAATAACACATAATAACAGACATTATCATACTTATCCCCATAATAAATGTGCTTAGTGAAATATGGACCTGACCTGACCTGACCTGACCTAACCTAACCTAACCTAACCTTATTATAGTGTTCTTGAAGCCTAAGAGAGCATCATCAGTGAGTAATAACACCATAAATTGTCGCCAGATGGTAGAGGCAATATGTACAGTATTCTTAGTAAATTTATGGTTCAATAACATGGGCTATATGCAAGGAGGTATTTTACACTGTGTTTATATAATGACTTGAGTTGGCCTTCCTCATTCCCTTACTGATTATACCTTAATGCTACCGAGTACAACATCCCTTCGTTGTGTTTCACCTGAGTATATAGTTCAACATTAATTATCCTCTTTATAAATAATGTGAAACATGCATATAACGGAGGTTTCACATCAACCGGATTCTCGATATAACGGACTTTCATCTCTATGTAGTTCATTTGATGGTGGTCTCACATATCCGGACCCTTGATATAACGGACTTTTTCTTCCCATGTATTCCGTTAAATAGAGGTTTCACTGTACCGCTATGTTGTTATTGTTATGTGACAGAAAAACACAAGAAATGCATTTGTCTGAAATTTTGTCAAGTAGGTTTCGTGGGTGTGAATCTTGCAGTGTTGTTCGTATATTCCTCTCAGCGTGTTGTGGGTTGGTGTTGTGGGTTGTGGCGGGTTGTTGTTAAGAACATAAGAAGAACATAAGAAAATAAGGAGTCTGCAATAGGCCGGTTGGCCTGTGCATGGCAGCTCCTGTCTAGAGTTACTACCACTCTCTATCATCCATGAATCTATCTAGCCTCCTTTTGAAACTTTCCAGAGTTCCAGCACTTACTTCAAAGTTGCTAAGCTTGTTCCACTCGTCCACCACCCTATTTGTGAACCAGTTTCTTCCTATCTCCCTCTTAAACCTAAACTTATCCAACTTAAATCCGTTGCTACGAGTCCTATCCTGCTCGGATATTATAAGAACTTTATCTATATCCCCTTTATTGATTCTTTTCACCCACTTAAATACTTCTATCATATCTCCCCGCACTCTACGTCTTTCTAGGGAATGCAAGTTAAGTTTCTTTAACCTATCCTGATATGGAAGGTTTCTAAGTCCCGGAATCATTTTCGTCATTCTTCGCTGCACCGAGTCTAGTGAATTGATATCCATTCTATAATAAGGGCACCAGAACTGAACCGCATAATCGAGGTGCGGCCTGACTAGCGCAAGATATAGTTACAATAAGACCTCTGCATTCTTGTTACTTACACTTCTAGATATAAAACCCAATACTCTGTTTGCCTTATTTCGAACATTAACGCACTGTATTCTAGGCCGTAGGTCCGGGCTTACAAGTACCCCTAGGTCTCTTTCACAATTCGACTTCTCTAGGTTGATGTTGTTAAGGCTGTATACATTATAAGTATTTGTTCTTCCAATATTAAGTACGCTGCACTTGCTGGTGTTGAATTTCATTTGCCATTTTTCAGACCACCACTGCAGTTTATTTAGATCCTCCTGAATTAATCCGCCGTCCTATTTTGATGGGTATCCGGTAAATTTCTCGAAATCAATTGCGCGAAAAATAATATCTCGAACGATCATTTGCTCGAAAGGCAGATTGCTCGAAAATAGTGGTTTAATGAAGAATATCCAAAAATAAGATAAAGAAATACAACTTTATTATTGTTAATCGAACAGTTTGTTTCGTAATAGTTTAAAATAAGAATGGGTACATTTTTATTATTGCCAATATTTACTCTATTAGTATGAAATATTGTATGCAACACTTCTTAAATATTCTTCTACATTGTTTGTTTCGTCATAGTTTGATACAATATTCTTTAATCGCATTGCGCAGTCACGGTACTTTTTTCTGCCCCCAGCTGTACTGACTCCTCCCACATGTTGTTCTATTCGCAATTCTTGTAAACTTTGTTCTCTTTTTAGTCCATCTATAAACTTCCAAATAGACGGATGACGAGCACTTACTTGATGTTCAAAACTGTTGTGCCACCCTTCAATTGCATTGTTTGTTTTCGACATTCCTTCTACAACATTATCAAAACAGTTCCACATTTCATGTTTAAACAAAGGACCACGTCTACGGCTGCGTCTATACGGCCGCCCAATCCACGTGTCTTCAAAATAATCCACTACTCCTTGAAGTTCATCTGGAAAAATCTCATTTTCAACTAGAAATTCAAATGTATAACTGCTAAGGTGAGTGTTGTGGCTCCTTATATAACCTGCTACGTTGACGTGTCGTTAGACGGCGCAGGCGCAGTGCTCAGATGCCGTGGTGCTTCGAGCTTCGAACTGCTTCAGTATTCAACCGTTAAATAATTGATTTCGAGCAATTTACTGTCGAGTTCGAGAAATTATTTCGAGCAATTTACTGTCGAGCAATTTATAGTTCGAGAAATTATTTTTCGAGCAATTGATTTCGAGCAATTTACTGTCGAGCAATTGATTTCGAGAAATTTACCTAGATTCATTTTGGTGTCATCCGCAAACTTGCTTATGTCACTGCTGATCCCAGTATCTAGATCGTTTATGTAGATTATGAACAAGAGTGGGCCTAGTACAGTACTGACCCCTGGGGAACCCCACTATTTACACGGCTTCACTCAGATTTAACACCATCTACGCTGACCCTTTGCGTTCTATCGGTCAGCCATGATTTTATCCAATTTATAAATTTCCCCTCGATACCATGAGCCTTAATTTTTCTCAGAAGCCTCTGATGCGGTACTCTGTCAAACGCTTTGCTAAAGTCTAAGTAAATAACATCGCAATTTTCGTCATTATCTACTACTTCGAAGACTTTCCTAAAAAACGTCAGCAGATTTGTAAGACAAGATTTTCCCTTTGTAAACCCATGTTGCGAGTCGTAGATTAATTTGCTTTTCTCTAGATGCGATCGGATGCTATCTGCTATAATTGATTCAAGAAATTTCCCCACTACTGACGTCAAACTGATCGGCCGGTTGTTGGTTGTCTGTACTGTATGTCAAGTTTATCGAGTGCCCTGACTATGCAAATATGGGTAAAAATAATACTACTTGTACAACTGTATCGTTGGATTACTATATAAGGATTGCAAGAATAAAATTGATTTGAGAAGCTTGGTGGAACATTCTGATGATCTAACTATTATACAGAATCTCTTGGGGTGGAATATGAAGACAAAAAATACATGAATAAAAACACAGAGCGAAGAAGAGAACAAAAGATAATGAGAAAAATAACAGAATGAAGTGAGACAAGGCAAGTGACAAGTACAAACAAGAGAAATACGATAAGATTTGATTGACGATACTGACACAACTGATGACTGATGTAATTTAAACAGGAGAAATATGATGAGAACAACTCCTCAAATATATGAACAGAAAGTAAAATAAATGGTTGGGATTTCATGCTACAGTAAGAGTAATTAAAACAAGGAAGGAAATGAAATGACAGGTGGCAAGAAAACCAACTTGAAAGCGGGTCAAGGAAATGACTTAATTAAATACCACAGGGAGCAGGTAACTATAGGTAAGGAAACAACAGGTGATTTTTTTTTTTAAGTTAAGAAATTTTGAGGTCGCAGAATAATGAGTAAACGTCAGGATATTATGTCATTAAATATCATGAACAATTTCCAATACACCTGGAAGAGTAGTGAAGAAGTCGACAAACACTCAAGAGAGGACACTGAGAAAGACCTTCCACCAGTATAGTGATGACAACATGGCAACAGTGATCAGAACTTCGAATGCCAAAGTCCCGCTAGAGTGAGAGTGCTGGTGTATAGCAAACCCGCCTCTGGCCAGCATAGTGTTGCATGTTATAATCTGCACCTCTAACAATATAAACTCACAGCAAGCTATACATCCCCTTGTCTAGTTAGTGAATGGACCTGCATGTGGGGTAACAGATGCTGAAAATCCCTGGGCAGAATAACAAGCTCTCTGATATTTGTTACCGAGGGAAATGAAACCAAATATATTGTAGGCACAGAGTTCCTTGATCATAGTAAAGCAAAGAATAACATTATGGCAGTCACAAGTATACCAGAGTGAATAATAATGTGTCTTTAAAACAATAGATATAAGTCCCCAAGCACCCCACTATACGTATGGCCCAACATCATAACTATTCGGGTGGAGAAATGGAAGAATTCTATAAAAATGGAAGGAACTTTGGCTGAAAAAAGAAAAAACCCATTTCACAATCATTATGGATGACTTCGTCTCCTAAATTGACAAGCAAGAATTTGTTGATGTCTTGGGAAAAATGAAATGTCAATGAGTGAAATAAGAGAAGTATCTGCCATACTGAATGTAAGGGACACAAGACCTCGTTCAAAATTATCTTTTTCCTTAAGAACTGAACATAGAGATTTATAATGAAACAGAAGACATAGTTAGGTTAGGTTTGGTTTGGTTTGGTTTGGTTTGGTCAGGTTAGGTCAGGTCAGGTCAGGTTCGGTTAGGTGAGGTCAGGTCAGGTTCGGTTAGGTTAGGTGAGGTGAGGTCAGGTCAGGTCAGGTTAGGTCAGGTAGCCAATAAAACTTAACGAAAGAATATTAATATCGTCAATCTTATAAAAGAGTAATAAAAGGCAAGGATAACACAGTCATATAAATGTTACCATGAACCGCTCCAACATGGCAGCTCTAACCTTCCTGGGTAAGACAATAACAACAGGTGACCCCAAATACCAATAGCTGGGCTCTAGTGTCGTATCGGCCTTGGTGTCACAGTGCCAGCCTTAGTGTCACGATGCCGGCCTTGGTGTCACAGTGCCGGCCTTAGTGTCATCATACCGCGTCACCGTACCGGCCTTAGTGTCACAGTGCCAGTCTTAGTGTCACAGTGCCAGCCTTAGTGTCACAGTGCCAGCCTTAGTGTCACAGTGCCAGCCTTAGTGTCACCGTGTCGACCCATCTCATGACTCCTACATCAAAGGAACAAACCTCACTGGACTCGATGTTACAGTGGCCAGCGATAGTGTAAATATGGCGGTGCACTTAATGATTGTTTGATTGCTCTGGATGGCCTGGTTCATTAATATGTGTGTGTGTGTGTGTGTGTGTGTGTGTGTGTGTGTGTGTGTATTATTATTATTATTATAAGAGAGTAGAATAAAGTATGAGTATTATATAGGATAATTAGGTTGAAGATTAATCACCATAACATGTGCCGGTAATTACCCCCAGTCTCGATATTTCCCTCTTACCAGCCACCCTTAATAATACACAGGTAGGAAGGGTCGACTAATAACAATAAATCCTGAGTACATGTGTTTAGTTTCCTGCACACACACACACACACACACACACACACACACACACGAGCAGAATACATTATGTTACCACCTTGACAAAACAATTACTGATGACCTTCCGAGTTTACATTTTTATTATACTATTTCCATTTGCTATTAAGGTAAGTACGTGTGTATTTTGGATACTATCAGGGGATCAGAGTTTCACCTTCTGTAAAACTGTAAAAAATGTGTTAATATTGATTGGGTATATTTACAGGAGATAGAAAGTAAAAAAGTGTAAACAAGGATGGGTTAGTTAGTCAGTCAGTCAGTCAGTCAGTCAGTCAGTCAGTCGAGAAAACCAGCCAATCTCACCACAAAATATATCAATGACTGAAAAACAATTATAAAGGCCATGAATTTGTACCTTTTGATAGGCTTAGATCTCTACAGACCCAAGAAGCTGCTATACTATACTTCAATAAGGTGGAGAAACAATATAAAAGTTGTGGTAATTTACACAAAAATAGATTAACAGACTATAAAACTATAACCCACAGTTTTAGTCTATAAATAATAATGAAATATAGATAATTTTGAAGTGAAGTCAAAAAAATAATCAAAGTATACAATGCAACGTGAGACCCTAGATAATGACCTTTTGTGTTAGTCAATATTTTATACTTTGGGATAATATGTCCAACAGTTTATATTACAACAAGAATTCTTACTAAAGTGTACTCGAGTGAGGTAATAACACAAGTATGATGTTTCCCTTACGAACAGCAAATCCTTCGTATAATATCCTTTCATGGCATACTGTAGGCATCACTTCTGGGAAACGTCAAGTTCAACTTCCAAGAATTGGTTGAGTGGCTGTAGTCAGGGAGTGATGTGGCCAGTAATACCGAGCTAAGTTTTCCTGTACTGTCTTAACCCTACACAAAATGAAAGGTACTCTCTCTCTCTCTCTGTCACTCTCTCTCTTTCATTATACGGTAAGGTACCCTCTTCCTCGTAATAGTAGTGGCGTTGAAGGTATAATATAAAGTTGAGTGCATCATTATCCACACACAAGGTTATCATCGTGCTGGTGATGATGGTAGTAGGGGGGGGGGGGGGTAAACAGAGTGTTGTCAGTAATAATAGATGTTGTCGCGTTCAGTCGCCGAGGATGAGGGAGAATTATGGCTCATACCAAAAATAAGAAAATGGTACATCCAATAACGTAGACATCCATCACTTCTGAATAAGTTCATTAAGGAAATTCGTAGTAGACCAAGTAATCTGTTTCAATTTTCCAAGACATACAACTGTGACGTTTGAGTATAATTGTATAGTTTGTGATGGTTGGTGCTCCTGGGTACGACTGCTCCTCAAAGCCAGGGTTGTTTTTTTTTTTTTTCCTCAGAAACCTTGAGCATTGGAATCTTTTCTTTGGTTTTTGTGATTTGCATTAAATCTTTGATAAACTTAACGAGCCTCAGTTCATGTTGCTTCCTTTTGATGACAGAAATTTGTGGCACGAAGACCAGCTTGACTTTTTCGATAAAACAGAATATCGTTTATAGTTAATATCTTCTGAGAATCTGCCTATTCACAAAGATTTATTTTAAGTTCTGCAGTAAAAGACAGTTTTTTTTTTTTTTAGTTTTAATTAGTGACTTTCAAGGCACGTGTTTATTCATGGGATAACACTAGATTGCTTTCCTCATTAATGTTAGCGAGATGTATACACACTAGTCACACGAAGACTTGCTTGACTGATCGACAATTAAAATGAAAGAGAATAGAGACGAACAAAACACAAGCAAGCAACACAAACACGAGGATAACATCTGGCCTCTATCACCTCACCAATTGAAGGCCAACTGATGCAAAACGGAGTGGCTATTGTTACGATATCGAATTTTTATCGCTATTTGGTTTAAGTTAAGTTAGGGTAATTTAGCTAAGATTAATCATATTTGGAAAACTTAGGTAAGAATAGTTAGGATATTACAGTAGGTTAGTAAACTTTGGTTAGGTTAGGTTAGGTTACAGTAGGTTAGTTAACTCTGGTTAGGTTAGGTACTCCATAAGTCGTCAAGGTTCATCTATCGTGACGTTATCCTCTGTCAATTAATATTTGTTTACACCTGTACCCCTTGACATGTGGTGTTATTCGTCCACTCATACACACGTTCTGCCTTTGAGTGTCCACCGTAAAAACAAAACTTGTTTATGTGTGGAAAACCTGTACTGGGTTTTGAACAAAGCATCTCCGGCTGAACACATACACTCACTGCCTGCACCAGTATGTTCGGTCGACACCTGTGTTTGAGTTACCTGACGAAAATAATGTGTGTGTGTGTGTGTGTGTGTGTGTGTGTGTGTTTAACCGATCAACAGCATTATACCCTACTTCATATCTGACAATAAACTCTGGGTTACATTTAGCCATTCGAAATTATTACAGTTGTGTCTCATTTGTATGTCTCTCTTTATACTCTCAAGAAGGTTCGTAAGTCACTGTTTCTTGATGATGAGAAAGTAAGATCTGGGACAATAACAACAACACCTCACTCCATCACATCCCTTAAAAGAATTAATACTCGTGTTGTTAAGAATACACTATGGTGACAGCGTGATGCCGCATAGTGTAGCAAAACTTTACCTCTCTACACACAGGATGTTGACGATTAAGCTTTACTATACAGAGGGAAGAATAAAAAGTTAAACAGAAAGTATTAATTTCGCCTGGAGTTTCTCGTGAAATTTAGAGTTGTAAGTAATAATGAAAAGGTTGACGTCTTCTGCATTGATCTGGAAACACAAGTTCGGTTTTAAAGGGTTTTTTTGGGGGGGGGGGGGGGGATCACCTGGACTACCTGGGGATATAAACATTAAACCAAAAGTAAAAAAAGATTCATGACAAAGTTCAAGTCACAGAAATTTTTATCGTAGGGCCTCGTCACTATGTCCTTACTGAGGTGCTGCTGACCAGAAGATGTTTATGCTAAATAGTTCAACGTTATCTTAAGTTTTCCCGTTTTTTCTACAATATTAACTCAGAATTGATAGAACCAGTAATAAACTTTAGATCATCTCATAAACATTAGACACACGAGCTTATTTCGCCTGGTGATTTAACGCCTTAATGCTTACCTTACCCTAATCGACCCCCCCACCCCTCCCCAGGTTGCATTAGGGTGTTTAAAACCAGGTGATATAAATTGGGACGGACTAATTATCGGGTAAACCCATTATTTTTTTCTGTAGTGAAGTAAAATCTATTAATATCAAGGCTTCCCAGATATAAGTTCTCTACGGTGTTGACATATTCAGTACTTGACCATTTATAAATTTGTCTTTTTACTGTCATTATAAACAAACTTCCTTCACTTAAACACACAGTAAAACTAATACTGTAACTTATTTTCTTCCGATTCATTTCCGTCATTGATGTAGAAAATAGTACAAAATCTGTTTATAATCCTTAACGTATACTATTCCCCCCCCCCAAAAAAAAAAAATCTGTTAAACGATAAATCATAGTGAGGAGCGTTAATTAAAAAGATACCTAACGTGGAGGTGAGTGGCTGACAGTTAATTAGGCTGCAAGAAATTTTAGCATTGTGACGCTGCTTGACTGCCACGTTACCTGACAAACTGGACATCTCTACATATGAGTGAGTGATACACCGCTAATTGTCTGTCTAGATATACTGGGGAAGATGTCAAATACATATTTTTACAAAAATCGACTCGGGTGGCGTGTCCTTATAACCTGATGATGATGATGATGATAGTGATGATGATGAGACCTTCCTACCACCCACATAGTTATTAGTCCACACACCAGATGGCCTTCTTATAACGTACAGTTGACGACATTTCCGACTGGTACACACAACGTTGTCTCCGTCAGGTGTGAACCCAGAGAGTATCGACTCGTGAATCCGAAGCCTCTAAGTTACTCGGTGAGACGTGAGGCGCACACAGTAGCCTGGGACCACAATGATATAATTTGACTCATTACCTGGTCCGGCAACGTTGACATAGATTAATTGATGTACAGTAGTATGGACGCTTTTCATTCACCTAACGTGGAGTGAATAATACCTGTCCTGCAGTGAACAATGTAAGGCTGAAACAGTTGGTTACACAGTATAAATCTACCACTTTATTTATCCTCAAGGAAAGTGTAAGAGACGTTAGTATAGTGCCAGGCTTTATGTGGGTGCAACTGTCTCCTGTCCTCTGTCCAGCGCCGAGGGACCTCCCCTCCCCTTGTCTCCTTACGTGTCATTACGTCTGGGGAGTCGCAACAACTAAATACAGGACTTGTGCCTCTATATTGTTTGTTGCGATTCCCCAGATTTACGGGAGCCAACTATACACTCCACACAATGGCGCTACATCACTCCACACTATACACACACTATGGCGCTACATCACTGCACACTATACACACACTATGGCGCTACATCACTCCACACTATACACACACTATGGCGCTACATCACTCCACACTATACACACACTATGGCGCTACATCACTCCACACTATACACACACTATGGCGCTACATCACTCCACACTATACACACACTATGGCGCTACATCACTCCACACTATACACACACTATGGCGCTACATCACTCCACACTATACACACACTATGGCGCTACATCACTCCACACTATACACACACTATGGCGCTACATCACTGCACACTATACACACACTATGGCGCTACATCACTCCACACTATACACACACCATGGCGCTACATCTGGTACCCACACAACTACCATTTGTCTCACACTTAATGCAGGACGAAGGTTTAAGCTATAACCAAACACGAAGTACTTGTGAGGGTTTAGCTGTGAGGTTCTTTGATGAGGTTGAGTTATGAAGTTAAGCTATAAAAAAAACATTGGATTAAGCTGTGATGATAAACTCCTCTCTTAAGCTGTGAGGTTCAGATATAAGTTTAAACTGTCTCTAAACTGACCTAAGCATTATAGTTCTACTTGGGCCCAAATATAATTGGAACCCAGGCCTAATAGGCTCAATTCTTAATGTTCCCCAGTCCTTAACCCCCCCCCACCCCCAATCTTAGCCCATGGGTACGATGACTTTAATCCCTTGAGTACGATGGCGTTATCCCCTTGAGTATGATGACAACCTTTAAGTCCTAACCCCTTCAGTACGATGACTGTAAGGCCCTCGTACTCATGGGATCTTAATCCATTTTTTTTTATTTTACTAATTAAAACTAAAAGCCATTTGACCAACTACAGTGAAAAACTTGCTAATGAGGCAGGAGTCACAGAGTCATTACCGACGGATGATAGAGAAGGAAGCTTTCGCCTGAACCGAGTCTTTGTTTCGTGTCCCTATACATGTCCAGTCACTCAGTCACACAGTCACTCAGTCACTCTGGAAACGTTTGAAACTCTGCTTTATTAAAATTCCAAGAGAATCAATTTTATTTTCGAGTGAAATTTCCAGCAATGTATTGGATTTTTTTAATAGAGGGGGGTACTCGTTCCTGGATTTTGAGGGGTTCACGTTTTCCAAATTTTAGGAGATTTTGATATTGAATAACAAGTAGGATGATCAAGACCTGATTTACGCTCTGCTAGTGAGAAAAAAAATGAGTAAAATTTTTCCTCAGTCGTTCAGTCATTGAGGCAGTGGGGGAGTATCGTTCATGGAGCTGGCTGACGCAGGTGGGCCTTATGAGTAGTGGTGTTAGCTGAGTGACCAACCCTCACCTCCCTCTGTTCTGCTGCTGCCCACTCCCTAAAAATCCTGTTATGTTATGATATCTATTTTCGTCTTAGTAGCTATAAACAACAAGAATAAGTTAGATCATTCTGTGACTGGAGTGTTAGCCTACCTGTTCGAGCCTTGGGTAGGTTAGATATAGGAGTGAGAGTTTAGGTTCCATATATATTTGATATTATATATGGTTTATGGTGACTGGTCAAAAGAGTCCCATTACTCATAAACCCGTCATAATATAATGGGCCTCAACCTAACCTAACCTAACCATTTGACTTGCACACTGCCTTCCCCGGTTATTTCTTAGTGTGAATAAACAGAGATCGTATTGATAGTTAATAAAGTAATGGCGAGCGAAGTTGTTAAGAGATCATTAGAAACGGCGGCCGTGTGTTCCCTCCGTCAGAGCCTCGCCAGGGAACATAGTGCTTGTGTGTTCAGCTGTCCACGGTGTAGCACCACCACACTGATCCTTGCCACTCACACACACACACACACACACACACACACTCTTCAAAATGTAAATATACAGTACACACAACACGCACGAACGTCGAAACTAGTGCCAGTTTGCTCGTCAAAAGTCAATAAATGTTAGTCCGGGACAGCGACACGATATGCCCACCAGTTAGAAAAATGAACCTGGGAAAAATTTGGATTTTTTTTAGTTCCAGAAAAAAAATACGTAAACAAACTGCAGGGAAGTCAGACTCCAAAGAAAAGGTTCCCAGTCCGAATTCATAAAAGGAAATCGTAATAGCTGTTAAAAACCATTACAGTATAGCTCGTAGCGATGAACCAACTCCCAGTATTATTACAGGGATTAACAATGTGAGTTTGATAAGTTTAACTTGTACGAAGACCACTTGGACACTTAGTACTATACCGTCAAGTTTGTTCCTCTTTCCTCCCTCACTTTTATCTCAATACCTCGTGTGATTATTTTCTTGTTGCTCAAATTCAACACATTGCTAAAGTAAGGAACAAAAAATTCACTATCGATTTACATAGTCTTTTTCTTTCTCATCTTTGCTTTAACTCTTCCTTTCATCAGCACCTGTTGCCTCATGTAAGAACACAAGCATGAAGGAAACACTAATATACGTCTATTGATCCATACTAAGCAGCCCTTTTTACACCCAAACCTTATCACTAAATTAAAATTAAATTATAACCATCGATACGTATTCGCTCCTCATCTTATAGTTTAAGTACCTTAGTTTTATCACTATATCTTCCACTTATATATACTCTACGCCTCTCAAAAGAACGTACATTTAGATTCAATACTTTGTCTCTACACTCAAGTTCCCTAATACCCGGGATTAGTCTTGTCATCCTCCTCTGAATACATTCTAGGGAAACAATATCCATTCCACACCACGATGACCAAAACAAAACCGCGTAATCCAAGTTAGGTTTTACATATGCGAGATATATAGTTTAAGGGTAACTTCGCTTGGCCTGTTACTAACGCTGCTTGATATGAACCTAGTACTTTGTTAGTCTTATTTCGAACATAAAAGCATTGCTGACTTGGTTAAAGGTTCCTTACTTATCATCATCACCCCTAAATCTCACTCACCGTTCTTCTGCTGGTGGATGGTTTCTCTGTTTCCAGTTCTTAGCTTTAGAACTTTACATTTTCCATATTACATTTGATATTTTTCAGTCCATAAAAAAAATTATTTAGGTCTTCCTGTAGTTTTTTTGTGAGTCCTCGTCAGATTTCATTATATTATACGCCCTAGTTGTGTGTGTCAGCAACAAATTTACTTACTTTGCTGTTAACGCCTGTGTATATGCTGGGGAAGTGATGCTGGGGAAGTGATGCTGGGGGAGTGATGCTGGGGAGTGACGGGATTAGGATGGGGGAGTGAGATGGGGGAGTGATGGTGGGGAGTAGAATAGGGAGTGTGGGGTAAACTCAAGCATCTAGGGATGACTTAAGCCCTTCTTTTCCCACCATGTGCTTTGGCCAACACGCTCGAATTTCCCTTTTGTTCCTCACCGTCCAGGAAACGGGGTCTGCTGTGTGTGTGTGTGTGTGTGTGTGTGTGTGTGTGTGTGTGTGTACATTAATCTGAGAGCTGTGAACACAACAACTCGAAAAATAAATCAATGTGCATTTTACTCAAACTCAGAAGGCAGGTATTTCCCCAACAAGATTTGAGTGATGGACTATGAGGAATTTTCCCCGCCATCAGTAGTTTTTTTCCCCGCCATCAGTTGTTTTTTCCCTCCATAAGTAGTTTTTCCTTGTGATTGAATTAATATGAAAGGAAGTGTATAGGAGAAAGTTAATAGTGAAGGTGAACAAAAAGTGACAAATGAAGAAACAAAATAATTAACTAAAAGGAAGATGAAATAAATAATGTGAAGCTATTTAATCTCTTAGTAGTGCATGAGTCAACAAATGGAGACGACGAATAAAGATGAATAGAAGGAAGGAATGAAAATTGCATAGAGAGAAAAAAACACATGCAAGGAAGCAAAGACTAAGACGTTAAGAAAAATCCTTGACCTAACATTACCACGCGGATGTGATTCAACACCCTGGAGGCGAGGAAAAGAAGCCAATTAAAAGCGACGTGAAATTAAGGGCTTGAAGGCACTGTGTGTGTTTGGGGGGGGGGAAGGGGAGGGGTTGGAGAGGTCACTGACATACAGAAAAATAAGAAGGTGAAAGCAACGTTGGTTTGGGAGCGGCGAATCAGTATCTCCTTAGGTAGTTGGTTGTTTGGTTGTCTCAGGTCGTTCGTACAATAGTGAGCCAAGTGTGGGAACTGTGATGAAATATTCTGGGGTGTGGAAAGAACTGGCTCCCCTGTCCTCCTTGTTTACTACAGATGGGGCTTCCACATGTCTCCATACACCATAATATTCTGTCGCAGTTCCCATTTGGCTGACTGTACAGAGTATACGTGTTGTAAGAAGTTGTTGAGAGAGATTGTTGAAAAGAGTGTGTAGTGCAGAGGTGGAGAGGAGAAGACCAAGGGGTTAGGGAGATAAACATTGTGGGTAGAGAGAGAGAGAGAGAGAGAGAGAGAGAGAGAGAGAGAGAGAGAGAGAGAGAGAGAGAGAGAGAGAGAGAGAGCTATGTGACGTTGGGGGGTAGAAAGTGTCCCTGCCTTGTGTGGAGTGGTGGTATTTGGGGTCGTGTCGTAAGAGAGATCCTTAGTAGAACAAACTTACTATATATTTAGAGTCGTAAGAGTGAATGAACAACAAATAGAGGGCGAAATGTGTGTATATATTTCCTCTTGATTCTGGTAACCCTTTATCATTGTAAATAAATCCATACATGGTAATAAGTATTCCGTTGCATTTAAAACGTCGTTTATTATTATAACGTATCCAATCTATTCTTAGATTAGATTACGTTAGGTTATGTTAGGGTAAATGTTATATAAGCTTCAGAAATGCATAGAATATATATAAATATATATATATAACTACTGGAGAAGTTCTCTGTGGGGGAACAATTATATTCAGCGAGCAGCTCATGGAACTGTGTGCACTTGTAACCCACAGACAGAGACAATAGGCATTACTCACAGCTCAAGAAGTTTACACCAGGACCTAAGTACAAAGTGGAGCAGGACAAGTAAGACCTTTCTTTGGTTTCTTTTTTATTTATATTACATTATAATGTCATCAGAGGACTGCAAGGAGCTTTCTTTGTCCCGATGAAAAAATTCATATTTTTTCACTGCATTCATTTACTTCAAAACTTTCCTAAACTTCCGACAGCAAATAGTTGTGAATGCAGAATATAACCCTTAAGCACTCGCCTTTCAACTGGCTGATTATACCTGGGAACTATTTATGCATTTTTTACAGAAAGTTAATTAATGTGTGTTAATTTAATTTGTTTTTATTTCCTTTATGAAAAAAAGTGCGACAATACCAAAACAGGAATCGACTTCTCACACTTCTCTGTCCTGTGGGTTCATAAAGGACTGGCTAAATCCTTGTATCATTCCTCTTCCTTCATTCATGATATAATTTTTGCTATATTACTGTAGAAAGCCAATATAAGTTATCTCACGTGAAGACCATCATCTTACACCTGCTCTAAGTCATCTTTTCTTCCTTCTGAAGTGTGTGATTCTTGTCTACGGAAAAATCAGTTCAATTTCTCTTTCCACTGAATCCAATTTATGCTCCCGACCCTTTAGTTGTCTCCCCAAACAAACAACTCACGCTGTACAAGCTGCTGTACTCTGTGGCTTCAGTGAAACGGACACATAATTCATAATGGACATCGATAAAAAAATTTCATATAGATACGATTCCTCATCCATTTTTTTCCAATTTTGCGTTGAAGTCATCCGCAGATATTCAGGTATGCCTTTTTTACTTCTGCATCTAAATTCATTATATCATCACATATTTTTTCCCTTTTAGTAGCGAAAGGCTGGAGGCAGAATACTTGAATTATTTGGATTTTTTTTTTTTTGAAGCAACAGTCGCGTTTTTTGCTCTTTAAATACTTTGAAGTTTTGCAACGAATTTTCTTTTTATTTCTCAGTTCCCAATGAATAAGAGTCCAACCCTCTCCTAACTGTGCATTTTAATTACCTTGATGGTTGAGTGGCGTTGATTTTTTAACCTTTGTTCACAATTTACGTCAATTTGACTGAGTTCGGCCACGTCCCATTTTTTTGTGTAAAGTTCTTTTTTCCTTTCTCCCTATTGTAATTTTGCTCCATTTCAAAAGTTTTACACACACACACACACACACACACACACACACACACACACCTCATTCCAATATCATTAACATTTTCAAGACTCATTATTACTTTGAGCAAATGTGTGTACAGTAAACTGGACTAAAATGCACGACAAATGACTTTATGACTGTAGTGGCCAGAGAGGGGACCCGGCAACAGGTGGAGGCGATGTTACTCGCTATACATACGGCTAACCTAACCTAACCTAACCTAACCTAACCTAACCTAATCTAATCCAACCTAACCTAACCTAATCTAACCCAACCACCTCTAGCCCTCATTAATCTACTCAGAGTGATTAATATAAACTGCTAGAGCGAAACATGTACAGAGCGTTTAGAAAATATCTTTGATCACAAGTCGAGGAACATTAGTGTTATGTGGTGGTGATCTATCCCAAGCCACGCCAAGCCACTTTGACCCACGCCAAGCCACTTTTACCAGTGAAAAGCCACATCAATACTTCTCATAATAGAGCCCCTACATATACCATTGATATGTAATTTCCTATATTATTCACCAACTTCTCAAAACAATAACAATTTAGAGAAACTATTACATATGCGATTACCGCCAGTGGCTCTTAGTCACAAAACCAGCCGTCATGTTTATTTAACAACATTTAACTTATTCAATGGTCACCGCCCCATTACAGGTGAAGCACAGGGTCCCGGCTCTTTACATAAGGACGTCATTCCAAAAAGACATTCTTGTAAGGTTGAAATGCTTAAGTCAACACACTGCACTGGAATACTGTACTGTAATCTAAGAATACAGTTTATTCCTGTAGTTTATTGTCTACCTTGATGAAGTTACAGTATTACGTAGACCAACAAATATATGAGACTTCAACGATATTCACCAAGAACAGTAAGTGAGTGTGTGTGTGGTGGGTGTGTGTGTGTGTGGGTGGGTGTGTGTGTGTGTGTGGGTGTGTGTGTGTGTGTGTGTGTGTGTGTGTGTGTGTGTGTGTGTGTGTGTTCTTATTTGTGTCCAGCTTAGGAATACATTGTTAGGAATACATTGTTTATTAGTCAACATAAGTCGATTCAACACTAAACATGATCCTAGACGAGGCAGCAAACAATTAAATATTAAAATGAAATGGTTGTACCGTACTGATGTTGATAAGTCTAATCCACTTAGGAAATTTCTGTGTTTTTGTGAGTTATACCAAAAAGTTAGGACCACCAAACTAAGTAATAATGCACACCGTAGCTTCGTAATTATTCACATTTAATTACGAAGATTCAATCGGTCAAACGTTTTGGTAACATCTTTGCAACTCACAGGTACGCCGGGATGTCATATTTCACATACCTATTATACATTTTCTTACAATTATAATCATCTCAGTTTCATGTTTAGATTATGAATCGAAATAGGGAGTTTGTTGTCTAAAGGAAAGTCAATGGCCTGTTACTTTGACACGAGTTCAAGAAGTTTTTACACAAGAATTAATGAAGGTGACGGTGTTCAGCGCTGGCACATCGAGTTAGATCAACCTGAATATTAAGGATTCTGGGAGGAACTGATGCCTGAAATGAATATGGAAATGACTTTTAGGAAGTATTATATAGGGTGAGAGATCCATAGTGGCAAACCTCAGCTAGGGATGCCATTCTCGTTACCAGCAAATGTGTTTACTAAGACTTCGATATATCCTTCAGGCTTACCGAGTCAATGGAGGTCAGTCTATGTCTCTCTCTGATGTACAGTTCCCAAAAAGTATCGTTACATTTTCCATCTTCATACCCTGAAACGCTGGACGAGAAAAGCTTTCATATATTCGCCAGTGCATCGTCATATGTTGGTATACCTGTGCAAAAGTGTTATCAGGTAATTTGATTCATTAATAGGTAAAGGTATACACTAATGCCTGTGCTCGACTGTATACCAACGGTTCTGAGACTCGTGGACTAACGCTGGACATTACACCACGAACCATAATCGACCAAAGGGGTGAAGATACTTTTTTTGGGGGGGATTGTACATTGTTTTTATCAAGACATTTATAATGGTGTGGTATCTAATCCACTAGATATCTTATCAATGAAGGTTTTAAAAAGTAAATAAAAAATTGGACTTATTCATTCATGAAGTTTTTGGTAGAGTGTAAATACTCTTTAAGTGTTATATGCCCATCACCTCTTATGACTTGATATTCACTTCAAACATTTGGAAACACACACACACACACACACACACACACACACACACACACACACACACACAAAGGTATAAAAACAGTATAAAAATGCAACTAATAATAAAAAAGTGAACGTTGAAGAATGTTAGAGACGCAGCCATTCAGGTAGGCGTGGTGGTGTTTGCATAGCATTATCACTAACTCCTGGAGGGAACCGACAATATTTACTGTCCATTTGGCTTTGCAAGGTACTGAAGCCTCTTTAATGTAGCTCTTCCCTGTGTGGTTCAGAAGTCAGAGCACGTATTCTGGGTTGATGGTGCGTGTGTCTATGTATAAACGCAATATACATGGGAGTTTAACTTGCCTACTAAAAAGAGACATATTAACTTCGTTGCATGTACGAGTGATGATCATTGGTCTTAATCCAGAGAGAGAGACAGAGACAGCCAGAGAGAGACAGAGAGAGAAACAAACAGACAGAGACAGACAGAGGGAGAGAATACAGATATCCATAATTACCTACCACTTAGGAGACCCAAAAGTCGATCCCAGCTTCGACTAATATATTATTATATCTGTAGGCGTTACCACTGACCTACTCTACCTGTTGTCAAGAACGGGAACACGAAAATTAATGTTTTCTGTCCGTGCGTCTGTCCTGCTATACAAATGACAGTACATCATTGACCAGCTTGGTAGGTGAACAAATCATGAGAAGATCTAACATGAATATATTCTTACGTTCTTATGAGTCCAATAAACAGCCGGTTAGGTTAGGTTAGGTTAGGTTAGGTTAGGTTAGATTAATATCAAGGTGTATCGTCAGGCAGGATAACATGATATAGGTAATAGTTAATTTATATATATATATATTTATTACTTAGTTTAAATTAGTTTACATGAGAGGTGGTGATGAGAGTTAGACTATGTGGGGTGTAGTAGTGAGAGAGATAGACTATGTGGGGTGTAGTAGTGAGAGAGACAGACTATGTGGGGTGTAGTAGTGAGTGACAGACTATGTTGGGTGTAGTAGTGAGAGAGACAGACTATGTGGGGTGTAGTAGTGAGAGAGACAGACTATGTGGGGTGTAGTAGTGAGAGAGATAGACTATGTGGGGTGTAGTAGTGAGAGAGATAGACTATGTGGGGTGTAGTAGTGAGAGAGATAGACTATGTGGGGTGTAGTAGTGAGAGAGACAGACTATGTGGGGTGTAGTAGTGAGAGAGACAGACTATGTGGGGTGTAGTAGTGAGAGAGAGAGACTATGTGGGGTGTAGTAGTGAGAGAGACAGACTATGTGGCATGAGGTAGGTAGTCTGGGTGTAATAGCTATGGTAGACTTAGACTGTATCGGGTCATGTGGTGGTTAGCAAGAGTAATTAAAGATCAGATGACATCCTGAAAAATGAAGGAATTGATCTGTAAAATATTCCAATGACTTTGTATGTAGTTTAACCTCCGCTCCCCTCTCCCCCAGCCATTGAGTGTTGCCAAGATAAAGTACCAAGCCTCATGTACCTTATACGTTTACATCACACTTAACGCAACACTCATTCACTGTGTCTCAGAAATAAGGTAGAGGGTCGCAAGAAGACACAAGCTGGTTGAGAGGTTAATTTGGATATTGATAAAACACTTCCTGAGTTTGTATATGTTTTACGAAATTCGAATAATTATCCTGTAGGTATCCATGGAAGAGGATAATTTCAACAATGAACACAAGTGACGTTATATACGAGTAACACAAAGAAAGACAAGATTGGGAATGGTGGAAATGCGTAGGAAGACGAGCCAGGTTAGGTGAGAGAGAGAGCCCTTAAGGTTAGCCAGATGGGAGTGGAGACGGGAGGAGAGAGGAGAGGGGAGGGTCGTGCAGATCACATGACTAGGGTCTCCAGGGACATTACTTTGAGGAGGCAAATATTTAAGTCACATATTTTAACCCTAGCCCTGATTATCGTGTTTGGCTGTCTGCTGTGACGGCCTTCCTCACTCCTCACGACAGTATAGTACTTTATATATATGATAACCTTACGGTATCCTATGAGTTTAAAGTGTATTAGTGATAGTGGTTAGCAGTGACGTTACGTGACCAAGTTAACGCTCCACCAACTTGCCGGGGTTAATATAATATGGATGATAATGAGAATTTGGTTTTAGAGATACATCCATATATGAAATACAAAGGTTGACATACACATGGGACAAATGGCATATTGGTAATTACGGTGGTAACATTTATGTAGTCCTGATAATGACCTATCTCAGGACACACACACACACACACACACACACACACACACACACACGAGGCAAAAACCAGAGTTGGCTTCACAACCTTGCGCTGTCATTACCTGTAAATTGGAACCAACAAGAGTATGCCAGGCTTTGTTCACAAGTGGCGATGAGGAGGTGAGAAACCTTATTGCCCTCAAGGAAAGAAGCAATCAGAGTGATGACTTGAAGTAAACACAGGATCACCTAAGGATTAAACACCCCGGCTTACATCAACTTGACGATAAGACAGCCTAATGATACCTGGTGGGGAGGGGGGGGGGGAGACAGGTTAGGTTAGGGTAGTTAATATCAAGGTTGACATTATCCATATGAATCTGACCTCTATACATTTATAGTTGTTAATGAATATGATGTATTTCTTTGTGTATGAACCTCTGTCCTGCGTGACAGTGAGAAGTGATACCACCCTCAGTGTCAAGACCTGACTGAATTACTCAGAATAGGCAAACTGTACTACAAGCTCTGCCAATAAATTTGTTAAACTAAAAACTAAAAAGGTGAAACAAACAGAGGGGGTTTAATCTTCAGGTAATCCGGAAGTGTTGTGTTTACGAGGACCAAAACGATGAAGCTAGATAGAGGAGTAGGAATTATACAGTGCTGAGTCGAGGCTAACAATAATAATATGTAAATGATGAGACAGTGAGAATAAGGGGAACTTCCGAGGTATAACTTGAAGCTGACAGGAGCAAGATGGAAGAAAAGTTGGGCGGGAGAGAAGTTTGGAGTAATTATTTTTTTCAGCTTAACAATAGGCCAGACGAGGTTAGATTAGGTTAGGTTAGGTTAGGTTAGGTTAGGTTGGGTTGATATGAAGGTGATGGGCGAGCTGTGAGGGGAGATGATGAAGAATGGTCTGAGTGAAAAGTTTGATTTTGTATTTATTTTTCAAGTACTGCTAACTGTTACTGCAGGTCGAGAAGTTTACACACACACACACACACACACACACACACACACACACACACACACACAAAGGTTTTCTTGAACGTTTCCTAACATTGACACATCGATTTTAACATATTCCATTCCCATTCCATTCATTATATTTTCAGCCGTGTGTATAATAATAAAATAATAATAATAATAATAAACGGTTTATTAAGAGAGTTGCAGCCGGTGTGTGTGTGTGTGTGTGTGTGTGTTGGACGAGTAAACCTTAGCAGTACCTTTAAGTTACCATTAATCTTAAGTGTTAATACCTCTACGTCATATTACGGCTTATGCCTTTAACTTTAACAAACTTTATTTTTCACTTTCTCATATATTGAACAGAATCAAGAAGACCACAACCCTCTCCTCTTTATTCGCTGTTCATCTTCATTTCTCACTAACTAAAGTATCGTGTTTTACTTTAGTGTCCCTCTTCTCGCAGGCAAAAACATCGATTCTGTATACCTTTCTTTCGCCCCACGCCCCTAACACCACACATCAACACCAAACTGCATATTCTAACACATTTCATTCACACAATTTAAAACTTTTCCTCCAATTAAAAAACAAAAAAGATTTACATTGTATTTAGTTAGCCCTCGTGTTAAATATTCCCTCCAACACACACGAAAACAACAATATTTTGATTCAGTAGACTCGTCAAGTATATATTTCCAACACCTGGCGAAATATTCTACCTATATTTATTTACGCATAAAATAATATTAACACCCATTAATGAAGAAATAATTAAGGGTGTCTGAAAGTTTTGTAATTAATGAGAAGAATAGGGATTCATGATATATACTTTCTCTTGCAAAGTGGTGGAGAAAAAAAATGAAGTGTAGGCAGATTGATTCCTTTATTTGTTTCGGTTTATTTTTCCCCATCTCTACACTTTTCTCTCAGTAATCTCCCTCGTCAGTTCCTCCCTTTACCGTGATTGAGTTGTTCCCACACAACACCTGGGGGCGGTGAATACGGCAAAGAAAATGTTTGCAATATCAAGAGCCATCATGTAGCACAGCGTCTAATCGGTTATATGTCTTTTTCCAGGAAAGTCATCATGTCACACATTTTCTTACCGGTTATATGTCTTTTTTCAGGAGGTGTGGTTTGGTGCAAGGTTAGAGAGTTACTGTGCTGTCTACAGGAGCTAATAGCAGGCAAAGAACTCGAGTTTGTGGACGTACCATACCACCATCTCCCACACCTGGCAGTACTTGATTCTCTTTAACTGAAGGTTGTAAAAGGATCCGTGTAATAAATTCTACGCTGACTTGGACTTCCCAGCACACTCTTGATTTCAACGATGTTATTGTTGATAGATATTGAGTGAGATGAAACAGGTGTGGTGAATGTATAAATGTTGATACCTGTGACTTAATGATCCAGGTACAGGTTAATTAACTATCTCAAGCAGAAAAAAATAAAAACTGATAATTGTTGAAGCTATAGGAATATCCAGTGACGTCAAATGTGATGTGAATTGACAAAAATTGTGAAATAAATAAAAAAAAACAAGGTAAAAATCATGGTTATTAGTATTGTAAACAGCGAATGATGACATACCAGGTAACACTCTCACAAAAACTATGTGTGAATGTGAAACAATTCTTCTCTATTGTTGAATGGAAAAAAGTATAAAAAAATTGAAAGCAAAATGTGCACAGAGGAGTAAAAAAATATATACACATACATATATACATTTCATCACAGAAGTTACAGTTATATACATTCAGAATATATATTGAGTATATTCTGGTGGTATGGAAGTGAGTAATATCGACCTGTGGACGATGGAGAGTGGGAGTCACAACCCCATGGCTACCGCAGCTGTAGCCGCAGCCGCAGCCGCCAGCGAGGTGTGGGGGGGTTCCTCCTCCACCACCCTCTCTCCCTATGACACACCTCATCTGCCTGAAGGTGAGTCATTACCATCATGTTATATCTCTCATTACCATCATGTTATCTCTCATTACCATCATGTTATCTCTCATTACCATCATGTTATATCTCTCATTACCATCATGTTATATCTCTCATTACCATCATGTTATCTCTCATTACCATCATGTTATATCTCTCATTACCATCATGTTATACCTCTCATCATCATCTTCTCTCTAACAATCTCTCTATTTTCTTATACGTCTATTTATCATATTTTCTCCTCTCTCACTCTTCCACGTGGATAACAAACCTCAATAAAGGAAGTAAATAGTATATAAGAGAATAACGTAAGGTAAGTGTAGAAACGACAAGACATGAAAGAAAATTAAAATGACGAAATGTTCTTCATCATGCAACTAACCTAACCTAACCTAACCTAACCTAACCATATCTAATCTAACCTAATGTTACATATCCGAACCGAACTTAACTTAAAAAGACCTAACTAAAATTAACCTAAACTTAACTAAACGAAACCTAACTTAACCTAATCTAACCTAACCTGATAAAACAAGTACTGTACCGAGTAATATTGTATGGACAACACAACACAACACAACACAACACAATAACACAACACAACACAACACAACACAACACAACATAACTCAACACAACATAACACAACACAACACAACACAACACAATACAACAAACACAACACAACACAACACAATACAACTCAACACAACAAACACAACACAACACAAAAATCATAACACAACACAACACAACTCAACACAACACAAAAAAACACAACACAACACAACACAACATAACATAACACAACACAACACAACACAACTCAACACAACACAACACAACATAAAAAACACAAAAACACAACACAACACAACACAACGCAACACAACTCAACACAACACAACACAAGAGAGAAAGATACAAGGAGAGTGTGTACCCAGTTGGTGAAGGGCTGACAATTGATTTATTGAAGATTACTACACCCAAGGCGTCTCAACATACACACTTCACTAAGGGTCTGAGTGTCAACATGAGTAGTGGCCGAGTAACATCAACTTTTATTGGTTAGGTTAGGTTAGTTGAGTTCAGGTTAGGTTAGGTTAGGTTAGGTTAGGTTAGGGTAGGTTAGGTTAGGTTAGGTTAGGGTAGGTTAGGTTAGGTTAGGTTAGGTTAGGTTAGTTGAGTTCAGGTTAGGTTAGGTTAGGTTAGGTTAGGTTAGTTGAGTTCAGGTTAGGTTAGGTTAGGTTAGGGTAGGTTAGGGTAGGTTAGGTTAGGTTAGGGTAGGTTAGGTTAGGTTAGTTCAGATTAGGTTAGGGTAGGTTAGTTCAGGTTAGGTTAGGTTAGGTTAGTTGAGTTCAGGTTAGGTTAGGTTAGGGTAGGTTAGGTTAGGGTAGGTTAGGTTAGGTTAGGGTAGGTTACGTTAGGTTAGTTCAGATTAGGTTAGGTTAGTTCAGATTAGGTTAGGTTAGTTTAGATTAGGTTACGTTAGGTTTGTCTTGTGATTATTTATCTTGTGAGCTTATGTCTTGTGAGCAAATGTCATGGAACCGCTTCTAATACACGAGAAATGGACAACTTTTAAAGACATTCACACCAACGAAGATTTTATTTTTTTTAGTTTTACCTGTGAGAAAAAAAATGCATCTCCCAGTTTATTTTAGAGTTACAGTAAGACTTTCTATAAAATTGATAAAATGGATAATATAAGACTTGCGCCTGAAAGTTTTGGTGTAAAATTTGTTTAGAGTAATAACAGCCCTAAAATATGTTGTCATGTTCGATGTGAGGTGAATGTGACGTTATCAGAGGAAGTTGTCTGTATTTTACATTTAGGTTAACAATAATTCATAAGTTAGGGAGGATTACTTCAGTATCGTCATAACCTAACCTAACCTAACCTACCCTACCCTACCCTAACCTAACCTAACCTTACCTACCCTACCCTACCCTACCCTACCCTACCCTAACCTACCCTACCCTAACCTAACCTAACCAACCCTAACCTAACCTAACCTACCCTAACCTAACCTAACCTAACCTTACCTACCCTACCCTACCCTACCCTACCCTAACCTAACCTAACCTAACCTTACCTACCCTACCCTACCCTACCCTAACCTAACCTAACCTAACCTAACCTACCCTACCCTACCCTAACCTAACCTAACCTAATCTAACCTTTAACAATGATGATTTAACTCTTTTGGGAACTATTATTTAACCCTTTGGCAATGATGATGATTTAACCCTTTGACGATGATGAGGATTTAACCCTTTGACTACTATTATCTTACCCTTTGACGTTGATGATAATTCAACCATTCGACGACTATGAGTTAAACCTTTGACGATCATGATTTAGCAATGATGGTTTAACCCTCTAATGACGATGATTTAACCCTTCATGACTCAAAGGGTTAAAATAACAGAAACCAATGCAAATCAGAGTAAAAATAAAATATCTGTCGTTTCCTTCCTTATCGGTATCACATACGTAGAGCCGTGTATAAAACACCTCGGCAGTGAGGGAGTGTAAGCCGCCTCTGTCCTCATAATTAAACTAAAAAATAAATAAAAAAATTGTGGTGTTGAAAGCAAATCGCAAACTTTTAATTGCTCTTTTTATACTATGGTGCCAAGTCTCCCCCCCCCCTCCTCCCACCCCCTAGTTCCTACCCTCCCATACACCATCTACCTCTTTCCCATCCTGCCTCCCTCCCACCAACCATGCCTGCCTGCCACACGATTCAGGTAAACAACTTCTGATACGTATTATGTCTAATTCTTAATATTTTCATCTTTCTTTCAACCAGTCTGTGATCCATCAAACAGCCTGTAGTTAACTGATCCCTATGAGTGGTATAAAACCGCTTGTTTGATTACACTCAGAGGAAATAAAAACCGCATTAGTGAAGTGCAGCAAAATGTTCACAAAAGCTTTACAACAATTTGAAAGCTTTTTTTAACCTACTTTTGGTTAGTTGAGTATTACACATCAAACGCCAGAGAACTGGGACGTGGATATATGACCTGAACGATACAATTAAAAACAGTAATGTTGATGTATCGCTCAGCAGCTTCACATATTCACAAAACAATAGTAAAAACAAAAAATCTATTAGAGGACATATAGAATAAATGTAGTGTGTGTGTGTGTGTGTGTGTGTGTGTGTGTGTGTGTGTGTGTGTGTGTGTGTGTGTATATATATATGTCATGTATATCCACAATGGAAACGTGGATAAGATAAATCTTGATTAAATCACACAGGAAAACGGGAAACAAAGGAGCACCTTAGCTTTCGTCTTTATTCAAGGCATCTTCAGAGGCAACTGCCTGCCTCTGAAGATGTCTTGAATAAAGACGAAAGCTAAGGTGCTCCATTGTTTTCCTTTTTCCTGTGTGATTTAATCTATATATATATATATATATATATATATATATATATATTGTTGTTGGGCTGAAATGTTTTTCGGGTCGTAAACTAAGACAAGTGCTCGTTAACACGTCGAGGATTCCAATTGAATCAAGAATTATTTGTTGAAATTTAAGTGAATTATTGTAATAGATAACTGAGCCAACAGGACCGCCTCCACAGCCGACACACCGCACCGCTGCCCTGGTGACACACATGACAGATAACTTACACCTACACCGTATCACGGCAGTTAGTCTCGTCCCACATTCTCATAGAGCGACATTATGACCACAGTTCCTGACTTGTTTAAGCTTTACAGCGACGCTTCAGAGAGAGGCAGCCTTCAGGAGCTTTATTCCCGGCGAGGGAAGTTACTGGTGGAGTAATGGTTGGTGGTGGAGGCACGGGTGGTGACTGGTGGTGGAGGCACGGGTGGTGACTGGTGGTGGAGACACAGGGGTGGTGACTGGTGGGGGAGACGCAGGGGTGGTGACTGGTGGGGGAGACGCAGGGGTGGTGACTGGTGGTGGAGACACGGGTGGTGACTGGTGGTGGAGACACAGGGGTAGTGACTGGTGGTGGAGACACAGGGGTGATAACTGGTGGTGGAGACACAGGGGTGATGACTGGTGGTGGAGACAGGGGTGGTGACTGGTGGTGGAGACACAGGGGTGGTGACTGGTGGTGGAGACACAGGGGTGGTGACTGGTGGTGGAGACACAGGGGTGATAACTGGTGGTGGAGACACAGGGGTGATGACTGGTGGTGGAGACACAGGGGTGGTAACTGGTGGTGGAGACAGAGGGGTGGTGACTGGTGGTGGAGACACAGGGGTGGTGACTGGTGGTGGAGACACAGGGGTGGTGACTGGTGGTGGAGACACAGGGGTGGTGACTGGTGGTGGAGACACAGGGGTGGTGACTGGTGGTGGAGACACAGGGGTGGTAACTGGCAGCAGATCCTACCACAACCACCTAATAAGTCACCTGCCCACACCTGAGCTGACATAACATACCTGACCTCTCATGCAAAACTGTTCAAGAAAACTCAAACATGTCTGGTTAACCTTAACATTTGTCTTTAACTTCTATAATGGCTTCATCTCCTGTGTACACGAACAATTTGAATATTCTGGCGCTGAATGTCAAGAGTTAGTCACTCGTTCTTACTTTGCATGTCTTGCATCTGTCGCAATCCAAGTTTGAGCAGCATCTACTTTACAAATTTGCTATTCAAGATGTATCTAGGCATCTAAACCATATATATATTAAAGGGATAAAAATAGATACTTGTCAGTCTATGAAAATTAAATGAGTAGTTTTATTTCGTTGACAAAATTGCAATATAATTTAATAAAAACAGTCATATAGTAAACAAACAACTGAAGTACTGTCTACCTCTATACTGAGAGTCGAATCTAGCATTGTTTATCATGACGTCACTCTCAGGGGATAACCACTCGACCATCAACCACTTTTAAGCCACGTCTAGCCTCCAAGACTTCCCCTTACTGCCTCAAGATGATCTCAGTTGTGATATAATGTAGGTGAGAGGCGACTTTGTGATGCTCTCAGTACAGTAGTGCCTGAGGTACTTTCACCAGCATGGCAAAGGGTTCTCCATTATGCTTATACACACAAGGATCTGTTCCCACGTGAGAAAACGCGATGCAAATTCAGCAAGCGAACATAATTGAAACATTTTCTATTTTTATCAAGAGGGTCCAATCGTATACTGCGCCACAGCTGCCCTTATCATTTTGTTATTTTCCGTTAGGTAGGTCACATCTTGCAAGAATAAGCTCCCTGGTATTTGGAGTTGAGAGCCTCTTACCATCCACCCCTACGATCCAAAATGGGCAAGGAAGGAGTCAGTCGAGGTGTACTACATCACAAAATACCACAAAGCAGCATTGTCTAACGTCAACCAAGTTAAAATATTCGGTATATATTCAATTTAGATATTAAGGGAAACCAAACATCGTGATTCTACAGGGTATATCTAACTACCCGTGTCCCTGGCTTCATCTACCGACTCTTTAATATTATCAAGACTATCAAATTTCACGGTAAACTAAGCTCTGTTCCACTGCCAAAGCTTCCTCAAATCATCATCAGAGACAAGCTTACTGTACCTCCCAACTCTATACTGAGATATCTTGAACATCCATCAAATTCATCTCGAAGTATAAGTACCGTATATATTCACCAAATAGACTCAATACGACGCAAAATAAGACGCAAACTATCCCAGATTTTCTCCAAGACTGCCACAAGATTACCATGATTGTCCCCAGTACAGTAGACAGTAATATATCACATATCCAGTAAAAAAGTTTCCAACACACCTCCCAATTTATCCGTCGAGGCAACTGTTTTCCGTGAGGTTTGTTGGTTAGCAAATAGTTGTATCCTGGTTGACGACGTACAATGCACTGTCCTTGGTCATTTATATCCCAAATTTTTTTTTTTTAGTAAGTCACTCGAACCACTTTCCGGGGTTGGAGGAACGACCTTTGTCACATTATAGAACGCCATAACACACACACGCACTCCTTGCATCTATCTCAACAGTTGACAATTGCCTCAACATACAACCCTTGAGCATGTCTTCTGCCGATAATATTGTAGGTTGTGTACTGTTCAATAATTGATTCATGGTGAATATCTTAACATAACTATTAGCTAAGAGGGTAATTATAAACATCTAATCAAAGAAAAATTATATAGACAAAATGTTAAACAGGTAATCTTTCAATGTGTTCCTGAGTATTCGGTGATGCGGCAAGTGAGGTCAGGTCAGCCTTCACCCTACCATTCATTGTAAGGACTAGACGGTGGTGGCTGGCGGGAGGTGACTATTAAGTAGGGAGGGGCCAGGGAGCCGAGACCCCGAGGTTTAAACAGAAAAATTCTCTTTGAGCAGCAGGCAAGGAAGCCACGAGCGAGGACATGGTCATCATCCTTTATTAAAAATTCCCTAACAAGAAAACTTATATTCTTCTCCATGGAAAAAGTTTACTGTAGTCTGTAACAACGAACTTCAATAACTCTTCAGAAAGTATGATAAATAAAAGTCATATATAAAATACTGTACAATTGTCTCCACTCCCGGGTTTACTATTTAGCGTTGCCAATCCTCTCTCTCCCTTAGGTGTGAACCCCGAACTCTGAAGTGTGAAATCGAAACATTCGCTAGTGAGTAAGGGGAGGGGTGAGGGGTGTGTCGTGGTAGGTGTCTTTCTCTGGGGAGGGGGGGGGCAGTGTTCATCAGTTGGGAGAGATTACAGTGCAGGATAATGCTTTTAATCCACCAGTCAAATCCAAGATGCCTGATTAAGGAGATAACACAAGTGATCGGGTTGAGAAATGCCAATGGTAGCAGTTATTGGGGGGTGATGTGTGGGGTCAGAAAGTGTGCATTCTTTATTACATAACCATTTCCATGACAACCATCATCAAACTATGACAAACACTTATCATCGTGTCCAAACTCTTGCTACAACTTTGTTATTAAATAAGCTAGAAACATACTAAAGTTACAATAGGATGAGAGGAGGGTGAATTCGCGTTAGAAGAAAAGTGGTTCTGGAGGCATTCTTCATGGAGGTGTCACGGCGTATTATTGTTCTTCAAGATTCTCAAAGTTAGAGAAGTAAGAGTAGTGAAAACAAAAGATTGCTGGAGAGGTGAAAGCTTACACGATAGAGAGAGAGAGATGAGATGTGCAAAGAAGGTAAAAGTCACTCTGCAAATGACATTGTTTTGGTGGGTAATACCAAAACAAAGACAAAAAACAGACGAATGACAGTGACTAAGTTTGGAAGAGTCTGTAGTAGAGGTAGAGGAAACTTAACTGTGAATGGGAAAAAGAAAAAGAAGTATTGATGGAAATAGTAAGAGTTAGACGAAGATAGATTGTAAGATGGAATAGGGATTAAATAAAGGAAATAAGGTGTTTCAGCATAAGATATGG